>JAWQFJ010024294.1:0-7500 GCA_034096865.1 Theodoxus fluviatilis | reverse complement strand
ATTTGCATACATAGCTTTCAACATATGGATAAATTTTGATGAAAGGCCTGTGTTTTCGAGGACTTTCCAGAGTTGATTCCTATCTACCGAGTCGAAAGCCTTCTCAAAATTAACAAATGATACATAGAGCTTCCCCCGACCGTCGTCATAGACGTGCTTCAGGACCATAGAGTACAGGGAGAAGACATGGTCCATGGTAGAGTACTGCGTCCTAAAACCTGCTTGCTCTCGATTATGTCCTCGTTCTCTGTCCAACAGCGTAACCGGCGTGTCAGGATGGAAGCAAAGACCTTGCTAAGAATACAAAGTAACGAAATCCCTCTGTAGTTGTAGGGATCCAGCTTATCACCCTTCTTGTGCAGAGGGACAATTGCAGAACGAGACCATTCCCAGGGAAAGTAGTGGGAATCATAGAGGATATTAAACAGTTTTGTCAGGAACGGTGCTAATCTATCACGGCCAACTTTATAACATTCACCAGGAATTGTATCAATCCCAGCCGATTTCCGTGGTTTGATTCTGAGAAGAGCCGTCTTCACCTCATCTAACGTAATTGGATCATCCAGAATGGAATTTGTTACAATGCTTCCAGTAAGTGGAGTATCTCCAATTACACTCTCCAATCAGGATTTCGCATCGCAACTACTCAGGTAAAGATTCTCGAAATGAATTTTCCAGGTAGTCATATTACTGTCAACATTAACAGAACTGTTGTATGCTGTATTCTTTACAAATGACCAAAATGTGCGTGCATTTTTGATACTATTCATGAGCTGGATGTTGGTCAAAACAAAGTGACTCTTTTTCTTTGCGCGTATTAAACTTTTGTATGCTTTTCTGCTGGCCAAATATTTTTCTTTATGCTCTAAGAATTTTATTTTCTATATTGGACAAGGGATTTCCTTGCATCATGTTTAGCAGTGCGACATTCGTAGTCGTACCAAACGGGCTGATTTCTAATTATGGGTGACCTAGCAGGGACTTTCTTTACCATACATTGTGTACAGGAAAGAATGGCATCATTGAAAAGCTGAAGAGCCGATTCGACAGAAATGTGCATCATTTGTGAAGCTTCCTCTAGCTTTTTCGTAAAATCAAGGTGGCCCATGCTTTCCAAAACGATATTAGCTTTTTGGGTATTCCATCGTATTTGGGATACATGTCTGTCAGAGAGAGAGAGAGAGAGAGAGAGAGAGAGAGAAAGAGAGAGAGAGAGAGAGAGAGAAAGAGAGAGAGAGAGAGACAGAGAGAGAGAGAGAGACAGAGAGATAGAGAGAGAGAGAGTTTGATTGATTAAATTGATTGATTAAACTTAATTTTTCAAGGGAAATACATGAATTAGGCATAACTGCCTATTACATCCAGCCCTTGATAAAACAAGAAAACAAACAAACAAATCCAATCCCATCTCCCACCCCTACTCACCCACCCACGCTCTATCCCACACAAAATTCACACAATAACACAGGTTACAATCAATTCATGGTAACGAAATACAGCGTTGAATATAGCTACAAAGTGAATTTGGAATAAGATGAAAGTATCTAGGATGACTGCATAAGAAAAGTATGTAGTTTCAATTTAAATTTCTCTAAAGATTTCGCAATTTTTAGAGAATTGTTCCACATAGTAGCCCCTGAATAAGATAAGCTATATTTAAACAAATCAATCCTAGGTTGTGGTATTATAAAGTTATGTACACGAACATTTGAATAAGTTTATCAAATAATCAGGCACATCACAATCATTATTTCTTTTCATTAAGACACATTTATTGAATTGTAAATGCTTATGAAAAGGCAATATGTTAAGTTCTTTCATTTTGTCATTTGTAGATAGTGAACCATCTGTTATCATAAGCTTAGAGGCTCTTCGATACAATGACTTTAGCCTTTTCAAGTTAGCGTCACTACTTGCTTACTTACTTACTTACTTAATTACGCCTTTGACCCCTCCTGGGGCATAGGCCGCAAACAAGGGTTCTCCAGCCATCCCGGTCCTGAGCAATCTTTTCCAACTGTCCCCAGGAGTGGCCTGTTCTCTTGACATCGGCGTCCAGGTCTCGGCGCCAACTGTTTCGAGGTCTACCTCTTTCTCTTCCCTTGTGGGTTTCATGAAAGGGACTGTCTGGTGGTGTTTGAGACCAGTTTGCGTAATGTGTGCCCTAACCATCTCCAGCGCCTTTGAATGATCTCTTGGTCTGCTGATTGTTGGTTTGTGCGTTGCCAGAGCTCCTCGTTGCTGATCTTTTCAGGCCATCGTATCTGTAGAATGCGGCGCAGATATGAGTTGATGAATGTCTGGATCTTCTTGCTGGTGGTTACAGTGGTCCTCCATGTTTCGGCGCCGTAGAGCAGAACAGACTTAACATTGGTGTTGAAAATCCTGATCTTTGTTTTGATGGACAGGTCTCTTGAACTCCAAATGTTTTTCAGTTGGAGGAAGGCTGTCCTGGCTTTTCCAATTCTTGCCTTCACATCTGCGTCGGTTCCACCTTGCTTGTTGACAATGCTGCCAAGGTGGGTGAAGTCGTCCACTTCTTCTAGCGCTTCGCCATTCAGTGTGATGGGCGATGTGTTGATAGAGTTGACTTTCAGGAGCTTGCTCTTCTCTTTGTGGATGTTGAGGCCCAAGTGAGTAGAGTTGTCTGCCACAATGCTGGTCATTTCCTGTATCTGCTGCTGGGTGTGTGAGAGAAGGGCCAGGTCATCCGCAAAATCGAGGTCATTAAGTTGTGACCACAGCGTCCACTGGATGCCGTTTCGCTTTCCTGCTGTGGATGTTTTCATGACCCAGTCGATGGCCAGCAGGAACAAAAACGACGACAACGAACAGCCTTGTCTCACTCCTGTCTGTACCTGGAATGCCTCTGTGAGTTGACCTTAATGGACTACTCGGCATGAAAGTCCCTCGTAAGAGTTTCTGATGATGCTGGTGATTTTCTGAGGGACCCCGTATTGTCTTAGCAGCAAGCGTCACTACAGCCATCCCAAATTGTTGACGCATAATTAACGTGAGATGAGATATGAGCATGGAAGAAGATTTTGCATGTTTGAACGTCAACAATGTCTTAATTAATTTGGAGATAAGAAATAGATTAATTGATTTTTTAATACAAATATAACCAATGTGTGATTGCCATCCTAAATGATCATCAATTATTACACCAAGAACTTTGTGCTCAACCATTTTTTCCATTCTAAAAGAATCAAGAACAAGAGGAAGAGATGAAGGATATATTTGATGTTTTTATCTCGTAGTTATCACCATATATTTTGTTTTGGAAGGATTAATGACCATAAAATTCGAAGAGCATCAGGAACGTATTTCATCCAGGCTCCCTTGAAGTTTTACTGCCACACATTCAGTCCTGACACCTGAGGTTGAAAGTGTTACAACAGGACCTAAGACAGAACCTTGTGGCACACCCACTTGTAAATGGCCACAAAAAGAAGCATGTCCATTGAAATAGACATACTGCTGTCTGTGTTTTAAGAATGATTGAAAGAATTTCACCGTGTTACAACCATTTAGATATTGTGATAATTTTTCTTTTAAAATGTCATGATGAACCATGTCAAACGCTTTCTTTAGATCAAGAAAGATGAAACCAATCAACTGTGACCTATTAATGGCACATAGCCAAGAATCAATCAATCGAGTTAATGCTGTGTGGCAAGAATATTTTGGCCGGAAACCTGATTGAAGAGAATAAAATAGATCATGTTGATCCAGATATGCCATCAAATGCTTGTGAACATGCTTTCAAGTGGCTTTGATAGTATAGACAGTATTGAAATGGGTCAAAAATCATCAATATTCAAAGGGATCTTCATTTTCGGTAAAGGAATAACTTTTGCTATTTTTCATTCATCGGGGAACGTGTGATTGATGATACACAAGTTATATATATATGAGTGAGGATTCAATAATGTATGGAATAGAAATTTTCAAAATGAAGGTGTTACCATCATGTCCAACTGATTTCTTATTCATCTTCTCTAGAAATATGCCAACTTCGTGAATGCCAAGAAGTGGTATCTCAAATTCTTTAGACTCGGATAATCTTCCTTTACAAAAATCACTCAAAATCAATTCTCCGGAAAGGTTACTTTGCACATTGACAGTCTGTAAAAAATGTTGAGCCACAGAAAGAAAGTGAGCATTGCATTCATCAACATTAACTGTCAAAGAGGCTACAGCAGATTTAACTTTGTTTCGACTAGTAAAGGTATTGATGGCTCTCCACACCAAAGCCGTATCCTTATTATGTTGTATAATCATTAGAAATTTTTTTATAGCTTTTCTTCCCAGACTCTTAACAAAATTACGCTGTTTTTGTAAGCTGGGAAATCTCCATTTTTTCTTAATCGATCTCTCAGTCATTGCTAACATTACATCCTTTGTCATTCATGGTGGAAGCGTTGGATGACGTACACGTTTCTTTTTCAAAGGAACATGTTCGTCAATAACTGATAGGAAAAGACTATACCAAAGTTTCAGTGCATTATTAGGATTCGCAACATTAACTACACTGTAAAATGGAGTATTCTGTAAAGCTAAGCAGAACGCATCTATATTAAATTTCTTGAAAGATCTATAATGTATGTAGGTGTGGTGATCTTTCCTACACTTAGAAGTTCTAGAATGTAGAGAGCATACTATTGGATAGTGATCACTAATACCTACATCAGATGACCATACATCTTTAACAATACAACTGTTTGTGGTATATAGATGATCTATTAAAGTTGATGTCGACTGTGTGACTCTTGTTGCAGTTTGAACTAATTGTGTGAGACCAAAGAGAGCAATGGTAAAATCCCATGCACAATTCTTTTTAAAATAATCAATATTGAAATCGCCCAACAGAACCACATTCTTTTTGAAGGTACAAACTTTGTCCATCATTTTTACAAATTCATCATACCAACAGTAGGTAGATGCAGGATTTCTGTAGAGAAATCCCAACATAACAGATGAGTGCACATTACGTTTCACTTCAAGTCATAAACATTCAACATTGAACTGTTCTAAATCTGATCTACGAACTACACATTGTTTCATATCGCAACGAATATATGCTGCCATCCCGTTTTGTCCTGAATGTTCTGCATATCGTCTCTCAATATATAAACCCGGAATATCAATCGTATCGTTGCTTATACTTAGATGAAGACGTGTTTCGCATAATCCAAAAATGTGCAACTGTTCTTTGTAAATAAATAAGTTGATGTCCACAACCTTATTATAAAGATGATAGACAGTAATGTGTCCAACGCGCAGGTTGTGCTTTGTCATTGAATGTAGTACCAAAACTCATACCCACTCACACACACACACACACACACACACACACACACACACACACACACACACACACACACACACACACACACACACACACACACATACAAATGTTAATTTATTTTTCTAAGTGTAGTAAAGGGCAAGAGAAACCATAGAGGAAGATGTCAGTTCTATGATATTTCTAGTGATGTGGGTATTGCCACTGCATATAGGGAGGGAAGAAGGGGACAAATGGATGTAAACGCTTGTATGGAGGCATAGGCATCATTTGAGGGAGAACATGAGGCCACCTGAAGGGATGGAACATCAGACTGTCAGGATGTGGATAGCGCGATGGATGAGATTCATGTGACCTCAGATTCTCCCTAGCACATTCAGGAGGTCTCTCATATAAATCAACAGGCTCAGAGCCAGCACCAGCTCATTCGTCCCCAGATCCAAAAGGCAAGGGAGAGGGGACTGGTTTCAGTTCGGGCTCAGGGTCCCTCACTACTCGTGATTTCCTTTCATTACGTGCTTCTGTATTTTGAGTAGGCAGCAATCTAGTGTCAGCAGTGATCTGCAACACGTTTGGTTTCCGAGATAGAGGGGGGAATTCAACATCATATTTGTTTTGAAATTCATTCTACTGCTGCACATGATAATTTTCTCGTACAGCAGACCCACTACACCTGGACAACGCGAGATTTGAGAACAGAAATGTTTTGATTTGCCGAAGCAAAACTTCTGTGCCTTTCTCGTTGAGGCAAGCATAATTCGAAAGTAAATGGGTGTTAATGTAACCATTTGCGGACTGAAGCTTTTCCTCATAAAGAAAGCTAATTCTGTTTCTTTTACAGAGAGCTCGAAAATGTTTGTTCAGCACACCGGTGGGTTTCACTGCGTGTTGTTTTCTGGGAATAATGGCACTAATCGGCACTTCAGCCCTAGGAAACGCTCTCATGAGTTCAGAAACAAGCTTGTCAAAATCACACATAGATGAGATGTTGGAGTTATTTGTTCCTGCATGAACAATTACTTTGCTTATATCATTTCGTGGTGAACACAAAGACAAGGCATTCACCACATCATCTACATCACCACCAAACAGAATACGCACATGCGTTTTTCCTGAGCGATCAAGACGTCTGCGGTTGATGTGTTTGAGGTCTGAATTCCCTATTATGATATTTTTCACTTCTCCAGGCTGAGGTAGTAGTATGTTGAACTTTTTTGGTGATTGTTTCTTCTTTTCAGCCTCGGCAACAAAACGCTTGCCTTTCCTTTCCCAATGTGACGATGGAAGTGTGGAAGTTGAACAATTCTGGAAGAGATCATTTCTGCTGCAGGACTCTTTCAATTGAGCACTTGACGATGCAGGCACATGTAATTTGGCTTTTTGATGATTTGCAGCAGTATGATCCAGAGAAAAAACTGCAAATGTATTCTCAGAGTGGTTGTCAGCTGAAACAGCCACTTTCCCTTTGCATTTATTTTCTTCCTTCATTTTTTCCCGATGCCTCTTTTTCATTTTTTCTAGTTTTCATGTTAAGGTGTCAACCAACTGGGAAAGCTGTTCATTTTCAGCCTTGAGCATTTCTACATTACTCTGGATGGTCTGACGAATTATTTTCTCCTTATTGACAATCTGTTCTTTATGATCATTCAACAGTCCGAGCACACAGTTAGAACATAAGTGATGTTGTAGCAGTTCATGGCATTCATGACATTGGATCTTACCGACTGCCGATTTTGAAGGAGATGACGCATTCATATTTGCGTCATGTACGTCAGAAATGTCAATTTTACTTTCCTCAGAAGTTTTAGTTTTTATTGTGGAACACTGAGGGGATGGAGATCTCGGTGACATTCGATCTGAGGAGCACTGAGGGGATGAGTCTCTGGGTGCCACTTGCTCTGAGTAGGGCTGAGGGGAGGGGGCCCTGGATGTCATGTGCTTGTTAAACGTATCCACTTTAGTGTTAATATCGGGATCATCCAGGCCCGCTTTGCACATTATGTCCAACAAGTCTTCCCAGATATAGTTCAGATGGGGTCCATTCGCAAGGGCACGCAGTGTTGTTCGATACAGAGAGAGAGAGTGTAGAAATTACTATTTTTGAAGACCATTTGTACCTCTCTACCATCCATGTCCATATCATGGGAGGAGATATTGTTTTTTAGTACAGCCACTGCTGTATTTTCGAATGC
>JAWQFJ010024291.1:17500-18911 GCA_034096865.1 Theodoxus fluviatilis | reverse complement strand
TTCATTTTGATGGTTAATAGAGACTACTTAACATGATTGCTAGGAGCATAAAGAGACTCATTGCTACATCTATTCAAAATATAATGAACAATCTGCCACATATCCTAGAACCAGAAACTAGAAAACTAGGCCTAACAGTGGATTTGCAGAAAACTAATATAGTAGTATTTAGAAAGGGAGGTCCCATGAAGAAACACAAAAAATGGCTTTACGAGGGTATTTGCGTATTTACAAAACACTAAAGCGAAGAAGAAACAAGACTGACTTTGACACTAAAGTTACACCTACTGTGTCCATGAATTAATCATATTAGTTTGTCTTGTACATGTCAAATGGCCTTTCACAAATAAACTGTTCTGTTCTGAACTATCTGCCAGTGCATCACCCAGCATACGTAAAGCAAGAAAAGAAGCATGCAGTGAGTCATTTGCTTGTTCAAAGATTCAATTTTGGTATCTGTGCACTGAAGCCAATAGTTAACTTTATGAGAATAGGGTCAAAAACTGCATGCATTGTGTTTACTCTCACCTTCAAATACACATTCCTCAGGTTGTCGTAGATGGCCTTGCAGGTCTCCAATGCAATGGATCGGATGGTATTGTCGGAGACCCGGAATAAGTACTTCAGGTCTGTGAAGGTGTTGCCTGATAATTAAGAAATGAAGCAATCAAGAAATGTCTTCCCTCCGAAACACCTAAATAAAAATATGATGGTAATACAATATAGTAACTATAGAACTCTCTCCCAGAGCCTTTGAAAGCAGCTGTTTCTCTCCAGCTTCAAAAGAGGACTAACGTAGACCTGAGCAAGTAGTAGTTTGTTTAAATGTGTTCATACCAACATAGTTGTGCACACACATACACACATACTCATACCTGCTCACACATACTACATAACTTTTCTCCCATCTCTCCCGCCCCTGGGATTGAACCACGGCACAGCGCCTCGCTGCAAAGCCCAACGCCTTAGCATGCTGGACCATCTACACCAGCTCTCCAAGGCGTTGGGCTTTGCAGCGAGGCGCTGTGCCGTGGTTCAATCCCAGGGGCGGGAGAGATGGGAGAAAAGTTATGTTGATCGAGGAAAATTGCTGCGACCCTGTCTTGTCACATTGTCTGGTATGAATGTGTGCATGATTGTGCATGAATGCATAGGTGAACATCGATTGATGCACCTGTTGGTTAAACGTCTTTACGTGCCAACAAGAATGAAAGTTGTGATGTCTGTGGGATCTTCCCAGAAATCCATGGTGTTTAGTTTACACATACTACATATGCACGCACGCACGCACACACACACACACACACACACACACACACAAACAGTTCTTGACTAGGCACTATCAGCCCCTCACCTCTGAGCTTATCATACTGTTTGTGGCTCAAGAAAATTTCATGTGCAGCTCCACTTT
>JAWQFJ010024291.1:5000-12500 GCA_034096865.1 Theodoxus fluviatilis | reverse complement strand
CCCCGCCATATAGGCAGCCACACTCCGTCTTCAGGGGATTTGATCTCTGTCTCCAGAGAATGCCAGTTGTTATGTTAGGAGCTTACCACGGCTGATGATAATCCCCACATCACAGTACAACATAACAACATTTTTCTGTAGCCTTGGTTTTGGGCTGGAGTCAACAAATAACAACAGCCTTTGCCCAAGGTAAAATCTTGCGTGAGTGAAAGTGAGGGATATTAAGTGGCTTTCACATAATAATGTTGAAAGTTCTTTCCTTGATGGCCTAGTCAAGATTGCTGTCAGTTCACTTGTACTATAAGCTGTGGCGTTTCAGAAGCTCATGGGAATTTGAAATTGATTAATACAACTGTAAATTACTTCGCCACAGTGCAAGCGGAGTTGAACGGTTTCCAACACTACTTCGCTGTTTTTATTGCGTCGATAATTCTGCTTTGCAAAGAATTTTCCCAGCAGGCCACGTGACCAAATGCCGCTGAGGCTTTGATTGACTGAATGGAGCGTTAGGTATGCACAGACAAGGTCAAAGTTAGGTATGCACTGACAAGGTCAAAGTTAGGTATGCACTGACAAGGTCAAAGTTAGGTATGCACTGACAAGGTCAAAGTTAGGTATGCACCGACAAGGTCAAAGTTAGGTATGCACTGACAAGGTCAAAGTTAGGTATGCACTGACAAGGTCAAAGTTAGGTATGCACTGACAAGGTCAAAGTTAGGTATGCACCGACAAGGTCAAAGTTAGGTATGCACTGACAAGGTCAAAGTTAGGTATGCACCGACAAGGTCAAAGTTAGGTATGCACTGACAAGGTCAAAGTTAGGTATGCACTGACAAGGTCAAAGAGGACAAGTCGCACAGACAATTATTAAAAAGACTTGAGGAGTGTGATTACCTGTGTATGACTAACCAATCAGTACAGTGTAGAGGAGGGGTAATCGCGTGGTGTGTTTCTTAATGGAGGACGTGAACACCCGAAGATATAATTCCTTCTTATTTTTTCTCCCCTGGTCGGGGGGAGGGAGCGGGGGGGGGGGGGGGGGGGGGGGGGGGGGGCGGGGGGGATCCTCGATACCAACTGGCTATCCAGACGGGATCTTTGAATCAAGGACAGACAATTGAGTGGGAGGACTTCATTTTTCTATTAACTATCTGGCAAGACCAGCCTGGGATCGGGAAAGCAGCTAGCCCTGTGTGGAGCCTGTAGGAAAGCTGTGTGAGGGCTACAGGAAGGCTGTGTAAAGATTGTGTAAAGGCTGTAGGAAGGCTGTGTGAAGGCTGTAGGAAGGCTGTGTGAAGGCTGTAGGAAGGCCGTAGGAAAGCTGTGAAAAGGCTGTAGGAAGGCTGTAGAAAGGCTGTGAGAAGGCTGTAGGAAGGCTGTAGGAAAGCTGTGAGAAGGCTGTAGAAAGGCTATGAGAAGGCTGAAGGAAGGCTGTGTGAAGGCTGTAGGAAAGCTGTGGGAAGGCTGTAGGAAGGCTGTGTGAAGACTGTAAGAAGGCTGTGAGAAGGCTGTAGGAAGGCTGTGTGAAGACTGTGGGAAGGCTGTAGGAAGACAGTAGGAAGGCTGTGTGAAGGCAGTAGGAAGGCTGTGTGAAGGCTGTAGGAAGGCTGTAGCAAGGCTGTGTAAAGGCTATGTGAAGGTTGTAGAAAAGCTGTTAGAAGGCTGTAGGAAGGCTGTGTGAAGGCTCTAGGAAGGCTGTGTGAAGGCTGCAGGAAGACTATAGGAAGGCTGTGTGAAGGCTGTAGGAAGGCTGTGTGAAAGCTGTAGGAAGGCTATGTAAAGGCTGTAGGAAGGCTGTGTAAAGGCTGTAGGAAGGCTGTGTGAAGGCTGTAGGAAAGCTGTGTGAAGGCTGTAGGAAGACTGTGTATAGCCCGTGTGAAGACTGTAGAAAGGCTGTGTGAAGGCTGTAGAAAGGCTGTGTGAAGGCTGTAGGAAGGCTGTGTGAAGGCTGTAGGAAGGCTGTGTGAAGGCTGTAGGAAGACTATGTATAGCCCGGGTGAAGACTCTAGGAAAACTATGTGAAGGCTGTAGAAAGGCTGTGTGAAAGGCTGTAGGAAGGCTGTGTGAAGGCTGTAGGAAGGCTGTGTGAAGGCTGTAGGAAGACTGTGTAAAGGCTGTGTGAAGGTTGTAGGAAAGCTGTGAGAAGACTGTAGGAAGGCTGTGTTACGGCTGTAGGAAGGCTCTGTGAAGGCTGTAGGAAAGCTGTGTGAAGGCTGTAGGAAGGCTCTGTGAAGGCTGTAGGAAAGCTGTGAGAGGGCTGTAGGAAGACTGTGTAAAGGCTGTAGAAAGGCTGTGTGAAGGCTGTAGGAAAGCTGTGAGAAGGCTGTGAGAAGGTTGCAGGAAGACTATAGGAAGGATGTATGAAGGCTGTAGGAAGACAGTAGGAAGGCTGTGTGGAGGCTGAAGGAAAGCTGTGTGAAGCCTGTCGGAAGGCTGTGTGAAGGCTGTAGGAAGACAGTAGGAAGACTGTGTGAAGGTTGTAGGAAGACAGTAGGAAGGCTGTGGGAAGGTTGTAGGAAGACAGTACGAAAGCTGTGTGAAGGTTGTAGAAAGGCTGTGTGAAGGCTGTAGGAAGACAGCAGGAAGGATGTATGAAGGCTGTAGGAAGACAGTAGGAAGGCTGTGTGGAGGCTGAAGGAAAGCTGTGTGAAGCCTGTCGGAAGGCTGTGTGAAGGCTGTAGGAAGACATAGGAATGCTGTGTGAAGGTTGTACGTAGACAGTAGGAAAGCTGTGTGAAGGCCGTATAAAGGTTGTGTGAAGGCTGCAGGAAGATGGTGAAGATTGTGTGAAGGCTGTAGGAAGGCTGTGTGAAGGTTGTAGGAAGGCTGTGTGATAGCTGTAGGAAGACAATAGGAAGGCTGTGTGAAGGTTGTAGGAAGACAGTAGGAAGGCTGTGTGAAGGTTGTAGGAAGACAGTAGGAAAATTGTGTGAAGGCTGTAGAAAGGCCGTATGAAGGCTGTAGGAAGATAGTGAAGACTGTGTGAAGTCTGCAGGAAGGCTGTGTGAAGGTTGTAGGAAGGCTGTGTGATAGCTGTAGGAAGGCTATGTGGAGGCTGTAGGAAAGCTGAGTGAAGGCTGTAGGAAGACAGTAGGAAGGCTGTGTGAAGGCTGTAGAAAGGCAGTAGGAAAGCTGTGTGAAGGCTGTAGAAAGGCTGTGTGAAGGCTGTAGGAAGACAGTTAAAACTGCGTGAAGGCTGTAGGAAGACTAGGTGAAGGCTGTAGGAAGACTGCGTGAAGGCTGTTGGAAGACTGTGTAAAGGCTGTGTGAAGGCTGTAGGAAAGCTGTGTGACAGCTGTAGGAAGACAGTAGAAAGCCTGTGTGATAGCTGTAGCAAGACAGTAGGAAAGCTGTGTGGTGGCTGTAGAAAGGCTGTGTGAAGGCTGTAGGAAGACAGTAGGAAAGCTGTGTGAAGGCTGTGTGAAGGCTTTAGGAAAGCTATGTTAAGGCTGTAGACAGGCTGTGTGAAGGATGTAGGAAGACAGTAGGATGCTGTGTGAAGGCTCTAGGAAGGCAGTAGGAAAACTGCGTGAAGGCTGTAGGAAAACAGTAGAAAGGGTATGCGAAGGCTGTGGGCAGACAGTAGAAAAGCTGTGTGAAGGCTGAAGGAAGACAGTAGAAAGGCTGTGTGAAGGCTGTAGGAAGACAGTAGGAAAGCTGTGTGAAGACTGTAGGAAGACTTTGTGAATGCTGTAGAAAGGCTGTGTGAAGGCTGTAGGAAGACAGTATTAAAGCTGTGTGAATGCTGTAGAAAGGCTATGTGGAGGCTGTAGGAAGACAGTAGAAAGGCTGTGTGAAGGCTGTAGGAAGACAGTAGGAAAGCTGTGTGAAGACTGTAGGAAGACTTTGTGAATGCTGTAGAAAGGCTGTGTGAAGGCTGTAGGAAGACAGTATTAAAGCTGTGTGAATGCTGTAGAAAGGCTATGTGGAGGCTGTAGGAAAACAGTAGGAAAGCTATGTGAAGAATGTAGAAAGGCTGTGTGAAGGCTGTAGGAAGGCTGTGTGAAGACTGCAGGAAGGCTGTGAGAAGGCTGTAGGAAGGCTGTATGCAGGCTGCAGGAGGGCTGTGTGAAGGCTGCAGGAAAGCTGTGAGAAGGCTGTAGGAAGGCTGTGAGAAGGCTGTAGGTACGCTGTGTGAAGGCTGTGAGAAGGCTGTGTGAAGGCTGCGTGTAGGATGTGAGAAGGCTGTCTGAAGGCTGTGTGAAGGCTGCATGAAAGCTGTGTGAAGGCTGCAGGAATGTTGTGTGAAGGCTGCAGGAAGGCTGTGTGAAGGCTGCAGGAAGACTATAGGAAGGCTGTGTGAAGGCTGTAGAAAGGCTGTGAGAAGGATGTAGGAACGCTGTGTGAAGGTTGTAGGAAGACAGTAGGAAGGCTGTATGAAGGTTGTATTAAAGCTGTGTGAAGGCTGTAGGAAGACAGTAGGAAGGCTGTGTGAAGGTTGTAGGAAGGCTGTGTGAAGGTTGTAGGAAGACAGTAGGAAGGCTGTGTGAAGGCTGTGTGAAGGTTGTAGGAAGACAGTAGGAAAGCTGTGTGAAGGCTGTAGGAAGGCTACATGAAGGCTGTGTGAAGGTTGTAGGAAGACAGTATAAAGGATGTGTGAAACCTGTAGGAAGACAGTAGGAAGGCTGTGTGAAGGTTGTAGGAAGATAGTAGGAAGGCTGTGTGAAGGTTGTAGGAAAGCTGTGAGAGAGCTGCAGGAAGACTATAGGAAGGCTGTGTGAAGATTGTAGGAAGACAGTAGGAAAGCTGTGTGAAGGTTGTAGGAAAGCTGTGAGAGGGCTGCAGGAAGACTATTGGAAGGCCGTGTACAGGCTGTAGGAAGACAGTAGGAAAGCTGTGTGAAGGCTGTAGGAAGGCTGTGTGAAGGTTGTAGGAAAGCTGTGAGAGAGCTGCAGGAAGACTATAGGAAGGCTGTGTGAAGGCTGTAGGAAGACAGTAGGAAGGCTGTGTGAAGGCTGTGGGAAGACAGTAGGAAGGCTGTGTTAAGGCTGTAGGAAGACAGTGAACACTGTGTGGAGGCTGTAAAATGGCTGTGTAAAGGCTGTAGGAAGACAGTAGAAAAGCTGTGTGGAGGCTGTAGAAAGATCGTGTGAAGGCTGTAGGAAGACAGTAGGAAAGCTGTGTGAAGGCTGTAGAAAGGCAGTAGGAAAGCTGTGTGAAGGCTGTAGAAAGATCGTGTGAAGGCTGTAGGAAGACAGTAGGAAAGCTGTGTGAAGGCTGTAGAAAGACAGTGAAGACTGTGTGGAGGCTGTGTGAATGCTATAGGAAGACAGTAGGAAAGCTGTGTGGAGGCTGTAGAAAGATCGCGTGAAGGCTGTAGGAAGACAGTAGGAAAGCTGTGTGAAGGCTGTAGAAAGATCGTGTGAAGGCTGTCTGAAGACAGTAGGAAAGCTGTGTGAAGTCTGTAGGAAGGCTGTGTGAAGGCTGCAGGAAAACCGTAGGAAGGCTTTGTGAAGGCTGTAGGAAGGCTCTGTGAAGGCTGTATGAAGACAGTAGGAAAGCTGTGAGAAGTCTGTAGGAAGGCTGTGTGAAGGCTGCAGGAAAACCGTAGGAAGGCTTTGTGAAGGCTGTAGGAAGGCTCTGTGAAGGCTGTATGAAGACAGTAGGAAAGCTGTGAGAAGTCTGTAAGAAGGCTGTGTGAAGGCTGCAGGAAAACCGTAGGAAGGCTTTGTGAAGGCTGTAGGAAGGCTCTGTGAAGGCTGTATGAAGACAGTAGGGAAGCTGTGTGAAGGCTGTGTGAAGGCTGTAGGAAGACAGTGAAAACTGTGTGGAGGCTGACTAGACCCATCCTGGTCGATGCCGAGCCACAGCTGGGCGCCTTGCTGTGATGATAGGGGCCAGCTCATTTGCATAAAATGCTATTAACGTGCAGCATGGAGAGCGAGGTGCCGCTCAGGGCTTGGGGCATCATGGGATTGCAGGTCACGTTCACACGACACCACTGTCGGCGATAGATTTCTGGGTGACACCTGGTCTTCACTCGGTGGTGTCCCTTTGTGTGGCTGCTTACTCTCGCCATGCCACTCTGCACCGCGTTGTCCAACGTCGTGCTGTGCTATGCCATGCTGTTCTGTGCGATGCTCTGCCATGTTATCATGGTATACACTGGTGGCCTTTTTATGCTTTGTTGCACTATGCTATGCTACACCGTGGACGTCATGTTATGGTATGCTGTGCTGTTATGCTGTGCTATGTTATGCTATGCTACGCCACGCTATGCAGTACTGTACTATGCTTTGCTATGCTGCGCTTTGCTATGTTGCTATGCTGTGCTATGTTATTTTATGCTATGTGCTGTGCTATGCTTTGCTATGCTACGCTTTGCTGTGCTGCTGTGCTGTGCTATCCTATGCTATACTACGCTATGGTATGCTGTAATATGCTGTGCTAAGCTACGTCATGCTTTGTTACTCTGTTCCATGCTATATGCTAAGCTTTCTTATGCTATGTTATGTTTTGTTAAGCTATGCTATGCTGTGCCATGTTAAGTTATGCTATGCTAAGGTAAGTAATGCTATACTGTTATGTATTGCCGTGCTATGCTATGCTGTGGCATGCTATGCAATGAGTGGTATGCTTTGTTATGCAGAGCTATGCTATAATATGCTGTGATGTACTTAACTATGCTAACTATGCAATGCCATGTCATGCTATGCTTTGCTAAGGTCTATTTCGCCACTTTATGCCGTATAAAACTTGTTGTGCACTGCTATGCTATGCAATGCTCTACTGAACTATGCTATGCAATGCTTCGCTACTCTATGCTATGCTTCGCTACTCTATGCTATGCTTCGCTACTCTATGCTAATCTAAACTGTGTTGTGCAGTGTTATTGTGAATATCGCGTCGCAATGCAGTGATACAATCGCGACCGTATGCTATGCTGCATCACGCCCTCTACACCGTAGCGTGTTGTATCACGATGCACTATCGCGTACTCAGATAAGTTCTTCTAAAACTACATTTTGCTATACAGATATTCCTCAGAAATGATACACGTAGACAGGAAACAGAAAACACTCCCTGCTCGACAGATAACTACACGACCTATATATATATATATATATATATATATATATATATATATATATATATATATATATATATATATATGTATATATATATATATATATATATGTATATATATATCCTGGTCAAGTCTTGATTACACAAACTTCTGGCAAGAAGCCCATCATCGACTGTTCCGGGGTCGATTGCTTTGCTGAAGTATTCTGAAACGACCAATGTTCCATAGGCTGAGACAGCGGAAGTGTGGAGTACAAACTTCAACGACACACTTATCATTCACTATTCAGTATATTTCATCCTCTTCAACGCTTCTCTAACACTCCTATAGTCCCAGTTTTTGTCAGTCAAAAGCACCACTCAGCAGATAACATTACAGTCTCTTTGTACGAACGCCGCTATCAACAGAGATCAAACAGGGACGATCAAAGTATTGTTATCTTGCACCTGGACGGTTCATAGGTACACATCAAC
>JAWQFJ010024290.1:90000-92500 GCA_034096865.1 Theodoxus fluviatilis | reverse complement strand
CTTCCTGCTCACACTTGTCCGTTTTCTATCATTCCATGTATATGTATATAGAAAAACAAAGATGGGAGGAACGACAGCCTTTGTTTTACTGGAGTTTGTACAGCAAGTACTTGGCAACCCTAGCATCCTCACTTCACAACACCCCGTCCCAGATGGGGACAATATTGTATGTACACAATTTTAGACGTGTACAGGAGAAAAGTGAAAGGTACATTTCTCTCTCTCTCTCTCTCTCTCTCTCTCTCTCTCTCTCTCTCTCATATTCTCTTTCAATTACTCATAAGCGCACACGCACAAACATACAGGTACACATTAACACTCGCAACAAAAATGTACGTGTGTACGCACAAGAATGCCAGCTCAACCCGCACAAGAGAAGGACATACATACAGTAAGACATTCATGCAAAAACATAAGCACACACACACGAATACACACACGAATACACACACACACACACACACACACACACACACGCACACACACACACACACATGAACACAGTACACACACAAACAAATAAACACACACACACACACACAAATACACACACAAATACATACACACACACACGCACACACACACACGCACGCACACACACACACACGCACACACACACATGCACACACACAAATACACACACACATGAACACAGTACACACACACAAACAAACAAACACACACACGCACACAAATACACACACATGCACACACACATGCACACACACACACACATGCACACACACATGCACACACACATACATGTACACACACATGCACACACACACATGCACACACATACACATGCACACACACATGCACACACACACACACACACGTGCGCGCACTCACAGGCACACACTCGGGACGAGAGTGGTTGGAGAGAGAGTGACAATCCTGATGACTGCTGATGCAACCACTACAGAGCCACACGCCTCCTTGTGTATCCCAGTCGCCGTGCCGCGTAACCTTGCCTGCACCTTCTTTCTTATAAAATTATGTAATTGTTGATCATAGCAAAGAACAGAATAGCACAGCACACACAAATAAAACAAAAATCATCAACGTCATCATCGACTTCTTCCTCACTGTCATGATAAAAAAGGAACAAAATCACCCCCCCCCCCACACACACACACACATCTCGGCCTGCACTTGTACTGCTTTCCTGGCAGACATAATGTGTATCGCCACAATGATCCTCACCAAATACTCGAAGAAATGAATTTTGAGCGAGTGAGCGAACGAATGAGAGAAGGAACAGGAAGGAGAGAGAGAGAGAGAGAGAGAGAGAGAGAGGTTAACATATTTCTGCACAATGCTGAGTTCTTTCTTTTCAATTATATACATAGCATTTATAGTTTATATTCTCCTCCTCATAAAAGCCATACATTTCAATTGCCAACTTTTAAGATTATTTGTATTAAACACTGTGGTTTGTTGGCTGTTTTTAATACAGCTGCGAGTAAACAAAGCTACCCAGATTATTTTGAAACCACATAACTTTTTCATTATTCAGGAAAAAAGACAGCATGTAATACATTCTCAAATTCTTCGAAAGATTTGCAGTCTACAACTAAATAATTGTGTCCGACGCAGTTGATTAATTTTCTGGCAAGCTAAAACTTGCAACGTGTGCTACAAGGCTAGTTAGAGTGAGTAAGGGCCAACCGAAATATATTTTTCTGACCATTTTATGTAGGGCAAATGCGGTATTGTGAATGATTCACTACCTCGAACAATTCCTATTTTGCTGGCACTGCAAGTACAAGCAAATGTTAAGACATGAATTGCATAAGAAATAAGACGCATTGAAAATATTTGCAACGATTACAAC
Source organism: Theodoxus fluviatilis (assembly GCA_034096865.1). NCBI lineage: Eukaryota > Metazoa > Mollusca > Gastropoda > Cycloneritida > Neritidae > Theodoxus > Theodoxus fluviatilis. The sequence goes on along the minus strand of JAWQFJ010024290.1, from coordinate 90,663 downwards.
TACGCTATCTAGCCATCCATTATTATCATGAATACCTCCAAACTCTGCTGTTATAAAATACACCACCGATATTGCAAGCACTAGAACATATTTCATGCATTTCGTTTAAAGCCGAGCTCTTTTCCTATCACCCATTCATCCACACACTATCTCCTCCACTCAAGTTAATGATTACAGCAAGCAGAATGGAAGACAAAATCAGTGTAATCGAAGCCGTTATATTCAAGGGGCAGCTGACTGACAGCGAGCCAGTCGATGCCGAAACACAGAACACACAGCCCCTAGCGTGCAGTGCGGCACTTAAACTGGTGTCGACACGCTTCACTAGGTCGCTCTATACACACTGGGGAGTGACGGGCTCGACACGATGATCGCGGAAGTCAGTTGAGCTAATGTCTATATACGCATTACGGAGAACAGAGCACTTAACAGGATTTCGAAGGCAAGACTTATGTCAAGCATTTGGAAAGTGCACATAACAGCGCAGGGGGCCAGGCAAATGGTGCCATCTTCGAACTAGTCCGGCGCGTGCCCATTATAATTCTACGAAGTGATTTCACGTGAAAGGAATGTGGAAAACAGGCGGGGACAAATACAAATGAGGCTATTTCAGATATGAGGAGGCGATTTAATGCCTATCTCATGAAATAAAAATAGGACAAC
>JAWQFJ010024290.1:62500-85000 GCA_034096865.1 Theodoxus fluviatilis | reverse complement strand
ATCACGCGAATGCAACTTTTAACTGCAAACGTTGCTTTCTCGCGCTTGTCACCGTTGCACCCGAGACAAAGAAAGCACGACTTTTGCACTTTTGAACGTTTAAGATGTCTTTCTCCCGTCTCTCATTCAAATAAAAATGTGCAAGTTTGATATTATACGTAATGGATATGCATACAATTTTGTTTTGTTGCAATACAACCCCCCCAAAAAAAAATTATCTGACCAATTTAATTTTCAACGATGTTGTTACAAATCACTCTCAAGAAATAGTGAAATAGTTAGCATAATATCTAAATATAAAAGATTCACTTTCTTCTGTTAAGCCTCTCAAAAAATATCACGTCTAACACAGCTTGTATAAATCGTAGCAGTGTTTTTAAAAATCGGATTAAAAAATGTATATGAACCATAAAACATGTCTGAAAGAAAGAAAATTTAACTGCTGCCCTTACACGACAAATCCTGCAGGTCAGTATTCCACGACGCTTTCAACTTTTTTGTTTGGTTTTCATGGATGATGTAAATGTCTGGAAAATGTAAAAATTCATTCAAACAGATTTCTCACGATCAGAAAGTGTTCAATAGTTCGTGGCTGTCTACACATTTATACGAATTACTACTTAGACAACGTGGTTTTTATTTCGCATACTTACGTTCTGGAGATAAAAACGAAACTATCACGGGATGTGGGGAATCTTAAGTAACGAGTCGCCTCTTGATAAAACACACTGGTAAATAATCGTGCATGCAAATGTATGTTAATTGATTACAATTCGAGATAATCTGCTCGCTGCTTACAGTTAGTCCGTTTGACATTTTTCAACTAATTTATTGTGCTTAGCTTTGCTTCATTGAATGTTCCTAAATTATGTCAGCTGTTTTTTACAAGGTTTTGTGTGTGTGTGTGTGTGTGTGTGTGTGTGTGTGTGTGTGTGTGTGTGTGTGTGTGTGTGTGTGTGTGTGTGTGTGTGTGTGTGTGTTTTTTTATCACAAAAACATGAATTTTGGTCGTTTTCAAATGGATTGCTCTACCTTCTCTCATAATGCGGAGACATTTACAAGTGGAAAAGATTATCAAAACTGTTCAATACAATTAAAATTACTCCAAGCGAAAATAATAATTCAAATAATGATCAACCCATCTTTTCCTCGCGTTTTTCAAAGACTCTTTCTCTCCGATTCATCTTTCGTGAGCAAGTAGAGACAACACTTCTGCTATATAAATCCGTACTTGTTCATGAACCTCTTCGGGCCACCAACTGTGGGTTGGGGGTAAGAACACCCCCCCCCCCTGTGGGTTGGAGGTAAGAACCCCCCCCCCCCCCTGTGGGTTGGGGGTAAGAACACACCCACCGCGTCTCTCTACGCGTTTCGTAAGAGTTGGATGGCTATAGGGGAAATCGTGACTTGACTTGCTATTATTCTAACCAGCTCTGATCCTTTTTGTGATCAATGGCCTTACATAGCCTAGAAAGGCTGATGGGCAATATAGATCCCATCCATCCACCCATCCATCCACCCACCCATCCACCCACCCATCCACCCACCCACCCACCCATCAATCCACCACTGCGGGGACAAGATGGGAGAGGACCCTCATACAAAAGGCCACCATCAGGCCTGACTCGGGCAGCACATGCAAACATTAGGACCATCACCTGTGTCCCGTCCTCGGTATTGCAGCTCTTATTGTGAAATCGATACCTGCATGAATAGACGGAGGAAGTATTGGAGGTGGGGGTGAGGTGGGGTGGGGAGGGGTGAGAGAGAGAGAGAGGAATAAAGGAGGGAGGGAGGGGGGAGGGAGAGTGAGTGAGTGAAAAGGAGAGGAAGGAGACAGACAGACAGACAGACACAGACACAGACAGACAGACAGACAGACAGACAGAGGGGGGGGGGGGGGGGAGAGAGAGAGAGAGAGAGAGAGAGAGAGAGAGAGAGAGAGAGAGAGAGAGAGAGAGAGAGAGAGAGAGAGAGAGAAGATTATGCCGATGGCTGTGGATGATAATCTTAGGTGGATACACAAGCACGGGCGTTTAAAATGCCTGTTTCTGCAATAATGTCTCTCTCTCTCTCTCAACTATATATATTTTTCACACATCCACCAGTACAGTCGCACATATACTTGCAAGTTCATTCACTTAACCACCAACATACTCAACTCACCATCCACTCACACCCAATCACTTTTCCCAACCTCTTCAATCCCCACACCATTCTACTTTACACCTCACCTCCACTTCACCTCTCCTCATCCCATGCCCACTCCACCCAGGACCTACCGTGGGGACTGCGGTGGTAGCCATGGGCGTGGACGGCGCGGGCCATGGAGGGGGAGGAGGAGTAGTAGCTTCCGCTCTGCATGTGAGCCCCGGGCTGGTCCAGATGCGAGAAGAACATGTCCCCAGGGTCCTCACTGGGCAGCATGGAGCCAGGCAGTCCCGAACTCTCAAAGCTGTTGACGCGGCTGCTGGGGTCGGGCCGAAGCCATGGAGTCTGGTGGTGGTCAGGGGCCACTTCCATCCCCCTCACATCGGACTCCCCAGGCCCCCAAAGGGTGCCCACCCCCACCCCGGACTTGTAGAGATTTTCCTCCAGGGTGCCGGCTGACCCACCCACAAAGGGGTGGAAGTTTCGGGTCTCCGTCAAGGCTGTGGAACGTCGGCTTCAAGCCGACTTGAAGGAAAAATCTTGGAGCGTGGCTCCAGCAGGCAGGCAGGAAGGGTGTGCCGATTTTCTGTTGGCTCCAAGGCAGAGTCCACTCAGATGTCTCCGGTATCACCTCTTGAAGAGTTGGGAGTGAATATATAAATCGTAGGCAAGCTTGCAGTTCCTTGAAAAAGTGTCTTTTTCTCCCAACGTTAAAATTGTGTGAATTGAAGCAAGAACAGCGTCTTCAACGACTATTACACCACAAATACAACTCAAATGTCCATCCACCAGTTCACTGGGGTGCACTTATTAACAGTTTCTTGCCAGCGAAGTCGATGAACGCCTTGTGATTAAATATAATATTCAGTAAAGTCCAGTTTCGGGAAGAGCCCAGTCACAACTTGATCCGAACGTCCTTCCAAGGAAAATCGTCCTAGACACACGGGGAACCTGGAAGTAAATTGAAATGATATTAACAAGCATCACTTTAAACAATAAAAGAAATTACAGTAACATGCAGACATGATGTCAGAAGGACAAAAAATCAACGGAGGAGGAGGAGGAGGAGGAGGAGGAGGAGGAGGAGGAGGAGGAGGAGGAGGAGGAGGAGGAGGAGGAGGAGGAGGAAAAATCACAAGAACAACTTGCAGAACAAGCGCTGAGGAACGGCCAACGCCAGCAAATCCAGAATTAATTCTCGAGAAAAACAGAGTGCAAAATCCCCATACAAACGCCTTAATCCCAGTCTGCGATAAGCGGGATCAGATAATCTGGGCATCTATCGAGTACATCAGTTTTCTGGGGGCACGAGCGGCACCGGTCGGGTCACCGAGGGTCAGAGGGAAAGAGTGACCCAAAGACGAAGGGGCGATCATCGGCGTCGAGGATCGCAGATGACAGGCTCGAGATAATCTGGAGCCACTTCACCCTCTTCAGTTATCTTTCTGGATCGCCTACCCGACTTGCTCGTAGCCGGCCTGCTTGTCTTCTGACGGCTGATAAGCTTGTTGTGAGCTCTCCCTCGCAGATCTGTTTGACGGAGGCCGCGCGCAGGCGAACTACTCGCTCTTTCTCGCGCGCGCACATCCACACACACACATACACCCACACACACACATGCGCAGGGCGCGTGGGATTCGTTCTCACAGAAGAAGAGGGACATGCACGCGGAGTGCGGGCGAGGACGTATCAAAACAAACTCACGTCGCTGCTCGCAGGCAGGCCGCACGCAGTCCGAATCTCTCGCCGGATCCGGACTCGAGCACTGCACGAAGCAAGTTCAGTTCGCAGTCTTCAGCCTTCCTCCCACGTGCGTACGGCCACCGGGCAGAGAGAGCCAACTCCTACCCAGAGGCCGTTGCTTCTTTCGGCGTCTACTACAGCCTCGTCAGGTCCCGTCCGTGTGTGTGCGAGCTTTTTCCTGAGCGTGCTCTCCAAGCCAGATTGTCAGTCGTCTGATGCAGTGCTGAGCCCGTTCGCCCTGGCGCCAGCGCGCTACGCCGCAGAGACACTTATGGCGCGACAAACACATTAACGGCCAATCACGGGCCTAGTACATTGTTGATATTGACATAATGGCGGCGCGACTCCGAGATGCCCGTTCTGATTGGTTTAATATTATTCACTTGATGATTCAACAATGGTGCCAATCATATCTGAGCTACATGCCTCCAGCGACGCCCCACCAGCTTTTCTGCAGGTCGCCGGCGAGACCGCGACGCCTACGTCGTTTCTGATTGGACGTCGCGATTGTCGGCCACGCCCAAGCCATGCCACGCCTATCGGCGTGTACCGCCCCCTCCATTTGCTTGGCTCGTTCGCCTGGCGTTTCGAATCCGCGCCGCAGTCGACAATAGTGGTACCGGCAGCGTCTCTCAGCCTGCCTGCCTTCCTGCCTGCTACTGCTAGCGGCAACGGCAGATGGAAGCAGTGCACTTCTGCCGCTACGGAGATGGGATTCTAATAAGAGGCAGTTGACTCTGCCGAAATGATAGCTTTTACGGATTCGTTTAAGTGTAAGTAGTGTGAAATTCGTCGCCTCGCGTCAGAGCGGCGAGAGAGAGAGAGAGAGAGAGAGAGAGAGAGAGAGAGAGAGAGAGAGAGAGCGACAGACAGACAGACAGAGAGAGAGAGAGAAAGAGAGAGAGAGAGAGAGAGAGACAGAGAGAGACAGAGAAAGAGACAGAGACAGAGACACACAGAGACAGTGAATATTGTTAGAGGATATTCCACATATTATATACAATTTTATTTCGTCAGAATCGCTTTCACTCCGGTTAGAGGTTTTGGAATGAGGTTCGAAGAAGATTGAAAACGGATATCTGTGATAAGGCGACGAAAAACGAGTATTCCAAACACAGCCTATTCTTTGGTCCATCGTACCAGAAGGAGCACAGTACCTATGCTCATCACAGTAACTACAAACATGCAGTTTAGGTAAAAACTAAAACATGGCATGGTAGTTAAATGAAGCTGTATTTAATTGCTCAGGAAAGTATAACAAATTGTATTTATAATCATACATATGCTTAGCTAATAGTATTCAATAATCAAGCGATGGAAAAGCGATGTCATAAACACAAACACCCTAGAACTCGCTGCACACAATCATTTATAGGCTGATTCTAAAATCTATAAAATTTATCAACTCTGCCGAACACCGTAACTGATGAAATACAATAAATTACTTTCAGTTTGTTAGGTAACACTTAAGATATGCTGTTATGAGTAATTCCTGAATCTTGCCATTATTACAAAAATTTCCTCTCAGTTTGTCAACTGAACTATTGTGCATAGCACCTTGTTTTCTTCAACATGTCCGCTGTACAGCTCGAAGTATTTGTTCCCAGCACGCAAAATGCGTGATGCTATTATTCTATTTTTGTCTAAAAGCGCATTGCGCTGCAGAAAACAACTAGAATGCAGACCTGAACTCAGAATTGTGACACTGTCAGGAATCGAATTCGAAGTGTGCGTCCACCTGCCTGCCCCCCCCCCCCCCCGGGGGGGGGGGGGGGGTGGGGGGGAGTAGGGGGGGGGGGGGCGAGAATAGACCCACCGCGTCTCCCAACGTGATTCGTAGTGGGCAATTGACGAGGGAAATCGTGCCTTGACTGACTGATGCTCCAATCAGCGCTTGTGGCCATTGGCATCATGTAGCCTACAAGGCTGAGTGGTCTCTAAACTCCATTCATTCATTAATTATGTATCATTCATTCATTTATGTATCCATCCATCCATGCATTTATGCAATGAAAGACAGATCCTTGGCTTTGCTTGGCTCAACATTGCGGGGCTTCTTTGTTCTGTTTGAGGTGTAAGAGTTGCTGTTGTGAATTAGATGCGTTGTGTAAGCATTACATCATCTAATCCACACAGCACGAAACAGCACACTTTGTTAATGCGAGGCTGAACGACTGACGGGTTCCTGGTGTTATAAGGTCACTTCACTCCACTCAATATTTCTCTGGAAGTGACGTGGAGTGCGGCGCGAGTGACACATTGACATCGAGATAGAAATTATCATAAGCATCTTCCACTTCATCCTCATTGGTGCGGGCAGCCAGTTTTGAGATTTCGAATAGAACACGGCGTTATCTGTACATCTCTCGCAGTGGCACACGCCCTCACAGTCACATAAGCGTTTTCCTCACTTTAAGCAAGAATGGTTTTCCATTCTGGGAGCAATCGTCAGGGTCCTTCATAACACACTCGTCGGGTACTTTAAACTGTAATACTCTCCGCTGTGAACAACTTGCCCCATGCAGTAGCTGAGAAAGACCGGGAATAGCTGAGTTGCAGTCGAGACTTTCTCGGCAATGTCAAGCGCAGCTAAAACGGCTGAGCTGTGAGTGCATGGGAAGTCGCTCGCTGGATACACTTTTCTTGTATCTCTCACACTGTAGGTATTGCACAGATGTCGAGCCGTGACAAAGCATCTTGCACCTCGAGATAACGGTCACGTGGAAGAAGATTAACGTTCCTATTACAATCCAAGTGTGATGAAATATGACGAGTTAATGTGGCGAGATTCATAAAGTTTGCCAGCTGGCATTTCAGCATATGAGGGTGTGAACATCAAACAAACGTGTGTACGTTCATGAGCGTGTATGTGTGTGTATGTGCGTGTGTGCGTGGATTTGTGTGTGTGTGTTTGTGTATACATATGTGTATATATATACGCGCGTGCGTGTGAATAAACAACACATATTAAGGCTAACAGGTTCTCAATAATGTATTTCGTTATCATGATTTTAACTTGCTCGTAAGTGCCCAAATAACGTAAAAACGAAAATGTGATAATTGTATCCTAATATTTGTTTGATCTCGTACAGACTTACACAATCTTCTACATAATCTATGAAATGCTGACTATTTTTCAAATATTTGCCATGCGTTTGACTTCGTTTTGATGACAGACAAACGAACGGACTAACTTACGGATGGACGGACAGACAGACAAGCATGTCGACAACAAACTCCCAACAGCACAAATGAGTGAGATATAAGAACACATGATGTACCAGTGAAATCCACCAGAACGTCATGCCACACAGGAAGGCGGATAGTATTCCCGGAAAGTGTTGAGCATTCGCTTCCACGGTCCTAACGACCCCTGTAATTCACTTCTCTTTAGCCTCTTCACACAGGCCTTCCTTTACCGCACTTGGGCTGGCCCAAAACTGCAATCAGAACACCACAGCAGCCTTTATGCGAGAGCCAACTTTACAGAGCTTGGCTTTCACAACGGGGCCACGCCACAGGTGTTCGGACTGACTTGGGTCTACCGTTCTACAGGTAACTTGTTCATGGTTCGCGGTATGGCGTCCGCATTGAATATATATAAGGATGAGCGCCATACCAGATCTGTGGCAATCAGTTCGTGTTGTACTTGCTGCACGATTACTTTTTGATCCGTCTAGTTCCAAGTTGGTTTGATCTCATCAACAAACTTCATCAACCGACACGTGATAATTTGTGGGCAAGAATCATAGCCGACACAGCGTAGTAATAGACAAGAACAAGACCAGACAATGAATTATACGACAATAAAAGAGATCAGAATGTTGAGCTGAAAAGACGACAAGTAGTAAGAGAAGAAATTGGCTGACAGTATATAGATACATAGGCTTTAATTGTGTGGAAGCAGCGAGTGATGGAGGAAAAAAAGAATCAGAAGAATGGAAAAGTTAGGATTAAATCAGTAGATGGCACGACGATCTGCAAACTCTGGTTAATAGCGTTTTACACAACACATCCCCAGATCTCTGCAGATAATCTGCCAAGCATCGCAAAATCATCTGCGGCGCAAATACATGTACATGTATGCTGCACACATTTGTACTTTCACACGCAAACAGGAAAGCTCGAACAACGGAAACCACAAACCTCTAACATGAAAAGTGTTGCTCAAAACGGACATACCTCTGCCTCTCAACTGGACCAGTGCTTGTAAGCTGCATGTACTCAGAAACGCAGCTACTGCTGGACTGAGCGCTCTGCATCGTGGGTCGTGAGAGTCTCGCTCTGTCTCTGTCCGTCTCGCCCTGGTCACTGATTTTTATCTGCATCCTGACCAGTCACCCTTTGTGGTCTTCAGCCGAGCGAAACTCTGCGCAGCTCTGGCTCAATGCCCGCGGGGCAGAAGCCAGTGAAGGTGGCAATGCCTCTACACCCCTCCACCAGACTCCAAACACAGAACGCGTGCACCCCCGAGCCACCGCTTTGAAGGCTGCCCACGGCTCTCTCACAGAACCAGCTCTGGCTCAAACAAAAGTTTCACTGACTCACGACCTGCAACGGGCCTGATTTTTGCTTGGCCTCCATGCACGGCTGTGTAATTAACTGTGGCATCTGAACGGTTGTGTTGCCTAAACATGGTGTAGGGATGAAAAGACAGAGGCGTTGCGCTAGACAGTGATGGGAATTGGGGTGGTGGTGGGGGTGGGGGTGGGGTGGGTGGGAAGAGGATTGGGTGGAGAAGACCAGCTGAGGAGGGGGGAGGGGGAGGGGAGGGGGGTCGCAAAGATGTCAGAGGTCGAGAAGGTATGAGTGACACAAGAAAGGGCGGGGGTGGAGAGATGATAGATTAGAAGTCTAGAAGAAAGGTTAGAAATGAAGTGTAGGAGTGTGGTGTGGAGTAGAGGGGTAGGAGAGAGAGCCATCGAAGAAGTACATGATACGGGAGAGGAAAGGGGATTCTGGGGGTATGGTTAGGTAGGGGCCACGAGGAGGAATAGGAAAGGCTGGAAAAGGGGGAGGAGAGGGGATGGTTGGGGTGAAGGGGTGGGGTCCAAGGTGCAGATGAACTAGGGGTTAGCACAATGAGACAGTGGGAAGCAGGGTTGAGGGGGTGGAGGGTGGGAGGTTATAAGGGGGGAAAGTGGGTAAGGGAGGGATGCACAACTAAAGGATTGACAGGGCAATAAGTAAAAGGAGAAACCTGATTAGACAGTCCATCCAATGGTCAAGAGCCTCATGTCCCGTATTACGCAAGTACTCCCACCATTGGTAGAAGGACAAATGCTTCTCGTTGATTGACATATTGCATCAGCCAACCAGTGACTTTGAAACATCCTGACCAAATGACGCACGCTGGAAGAGTTTTTGGAAGGTTACTTTGTTTACAAGTTGAGCTGTACAGTGAGGTGTACCGATCACACATGCAAACACGGCAACGAAGGCTAGCAGGCTTTTTCGAAGATTTATACGTAGTTTACACGTTGAGTTCTACTGTGGAGTATGACCACGACTGTAGATGCACAAGCTTTCTGGGAGTGACCGACAAACCCTTCGACAATTTCTAGAGGATAGAATGCACAGTGCACCACGGCACCTAGGGATTTCTGTAACGGATTCTCAAACGAACAAGCCACCATGCATACAAGGCGAGGATGTGCGTGTACGTTGTATCTACTGGATCACAACTCTACAAGTTATTTCCTAGGAAAGCATCCGTGACTCGATGAAAACACCTTCACTTGTCAATACTATCTCGCAAGCTGAATACGAAAAATGCAGGGCCTCAAATGAACGAAAGTAATGACATATAAGTAGACCATTGTCTTTTCAGTGTTGCATGACAATTGTTTCTGTACGAAGCATATTCCTGTATTTTTTACGTCTGTTATTTTGTTTTTCGTTTTACTTTCTTGTATTTGGAAAGATTTAATAAAGAAAATGTCTTCCGATTATTTGGTATGCTAAAACTTTCATTCATAGCATACCATGAAATGGGAATCTTCGTTGAGGGTCTGCCTGAATGGATGGAAATACACGTGGACAGACCATCGGCTTTGTAGATTAGTAAAGAAGATTGGATAGATATGATCAATCGACCGATCCCCTGACCGACTGACCAAACGATTGACAGAGAGGTGGCCATGCATGCATACAGGCAGGCCGACAGACCGACAGACAGACAGACAAACAGACAGGCAGGCAGGCAGGCAGGCACGCAGGCACGCAGGCACGCAGGCACGCAGGTAGGCATGCAGGCAGGCAGGCAGGCAGTGTCTGGCAGGCAGGCAGGCAGGCAGTGTCTGGCAGGCAGGCAGGCAGTAAGACAGATAGACAGACAGCAGGACAGACGGACGGACAGACCGACCGACCGACCGACAGACGTAGAGAGAGACAGACACACAGACACACACACACACACACACACACACACACACACACACACACACACACACACACACACACACACACACACACACACACACACACACACATGCAAACACACACAAACACGGACGGACAGACAGACAGGGAGACGAGCGGGCAGGCAGGCAGGCAAGCAGACAAACTCACAGCTAACCGATGTGCCGACATATGGACGGATGTATAGAAGGGCGTGGAAGCTGGCGAAGAGGCAGACAAACACTAGATGATGGAAAGAGAGAGAGATAGAGAGAGAGAGAGACAGACAGACACACAGACACACAGACACACAGACACGCAGACAGAGAGAGAGAGAGAGAGAGAGAGAGAGAGAGAGAGAGAGAGAGAGAGAGAGAGAGAGAGAGAGAGAGAGAGAGAGAGAGAGAGAGAGAGAGAGAGAAATCAGACTTTATCGGGCTCATCCAACATGTGTACAATATAATGTGTTATATATTGGACATCAAGGAAGTTCCTTTGATGCAACTTTTAAAAACTAAATGTACCAGTTCTTCGAAATAATACTGCCTATGGAGGAGTTGGTAATAATTGGCTTTGTTTTCTGCAAATGTTTTATCTAGGTATTCTGTCCTTAAACCATCAAACTTACGATAATACAGTAGGAAATGTTCCTCGTTTCCATGGGCATTGTGGCAAAATGGACAACACATTTCGTTTCTTTGCGTTATTGTATTCTTCTGTTAAGAAAGGGTTCATTTATGTTTAATCTAAATCGGACAAAATAGTCTCTGAATTTCTTAATGTTGATGTAGTCTACATATGTTTCTAGTTCAAATATTTGTTTTAATGAGAGAGAGAGAGAGAGAGAGAGAGAGAGAGAGAGAGAGAGAGAGAGAGAGAGAGAGAGAGAGAGAGAGAGACGGACGGACGGTCGGACGGACGGAAGGACGGACGGACGGACGGACGGACAAAAAAACAGAGACAGACAGGCAGAACAGAAACATAGAGAGAGAGAGAGAGAGAGAGAGAGAGAGGGGGGGGGGAGGGAGAGAGAGAGATTGATTGATTGATTGATTGATTCTTTATTTATCAAGGATGAAATTTTAGGCATTTCTGCCTTTCTTACAAATTGTCCTTGCTCATAAAGAAATGAAAACATTGATAATTAAGACACAATATACACAGTAGCTAATCCATGTACAACAGTTGGTAAGATATATGAAGAATATGATCAACAATGACAAAGATTTTAGTATATATGTCTTTGACAGCTGTCAGCTCAGTGAGTCTTGAAGATCAAGCAATACGTGTCATATGTACAGGCGACAGAAGTGAGATCATCTGAATAGATAGAGAGAGAGAGAGAGAGAGAGAGAGAGAGAGAGAGGGGGGGGGGGAGGGGAGGTTACGTTGAGATCGCTCATGCTTTTAAGGGGGAAGAGGGGGAGAGGTGTTGGTGGGGTGCGGGGAGTGGAATTAACATCAGAGAGCTGAAAATGATATATTCCGGAATGACAACTTTCGAACACCTCATTAGCAGTCAGATGGATACATGAGGTCCATAAAATCAAGAGGCAAAATGTTCCATTCCTCATTCGTCAGTATAGGTCTATTTGATGAGTCATTCAACATCTGTCTGACAATCAATCAAATGTAAAATATATTACTACAAATAAGTTCCTCTACATAATGGACGCATTCAGCAATTGTTGGAATACTGAAAGTAAAGGTAGCCTTAAAAAAAGAAGACATCCTGACATATCTCATCATTATCAATGTGATGCACATGGTGGAGTAAATCTGGGTTCTTGTGGATGTATCATGAATGATTTAAATCGTCTTATGACAGTATCATGTTGCCTTTTCACACACACACACACACACACACACACACACACACACACACGCGCGCTCACACACACACACACACACACACACACATATACATACTCACACACACACGCACACACACACGCACGCACACACACACACACACACACACACACACACACACACACAATGTCGCATCGTAGTATCATGCACAGTAACAAATTGAGGCATTCTGACATTTACCAATAATCAATTTTCCATGAATATTTTATGGCACTCATGAAGCAGTTATCAACATTAGCGTTATCTCCAGGCAGGCGGTCGATAAACCAGCAGACAATCTCATGACCTTGAGGCGTTGGCCCCTTTTCTCAGCTCCGCCCACGCCTAAACCATCCGGAGCCCTTGAACTTGATTAACTAAGGTGGTCCTAAAGGCCGTCCTAAACCGACCCAGCGTGATTCGGGCGAATCAACATTCGCCCGAACTCGCCTTTCGGGCTCTGGTCCTTAACAGAGCTTGCTGACACTTGTTGAGGTCGGAAATTTCGGCGAGCTGCGTTCAGTCTCTTTGCCAAATCTATTGTTTCTCTCTCGGCACAGAAGATTTTGTCTGCTCCAGCCAATGAGAAGCGCGCTCCCAGAGCATGCCCCGCGAGCCAGGATTCGGGCCGAATCGTGGCTCGGCGTACACCCGAAGAATTGCTCGATGAGCTCGAGTTCGCCCGGTTAAGGTTGAAAACGATTAGGCCCGAGATTTTGGCTCGGGCGAAAGCTGTTTGGCTCGTTCGGCGAGCCATCGTTCGGACGGTTAAGGACGGCCTTTACGCGTGACCAGAAATATCCTATGCTGATCTGACTTGTCACGTCTTATCCCTTCCTATACTATCCTATCCTATCCTATCCTACCCTATCCTATCCTATCCTATCCTAAAGTTATGTTATATCCTGTTCTATTCTATACTGTAGTATTCCATCATGTCCTGTCCTGTACATTCTCATCCCATCCCATCTTATTCTTTACTGTCTTATCCTATTCTTTCTTATCCTGTCGTACCTCATCTCATCTTGTCCTATCATTTCCTCTCCTATTCTATCCTATCCCATTGTATTATGTCCTCTCATTTTCTATCCTATCCCAGCTTATCTTCGTCTCACAGTTGGGGGACAGGATGATGAAAGTTTTTAGACCGCTCGATGGTTGCGACAGAATGTGGTCTGGCATATATTATGTTCCTTGTTCTGTCACTATACGTGCAGTTTCTCCTTGAATCGGAACAGCCACACGATCATGTCTACAACAAAAATGCTTTCAAAGGAGCGCACCTTTGAGAGAGGGAGGGCTCGCAACTTTTTTAATACATGACAAGTACACATTGCAGTCTATCGCAGAACTATCTTAAGACACGGTTCAAAAGTATCACATGGTCGGTGAGGTTACGAGGGAGGAAACCCATTTCTACCTGGATGTAGGAATGCCTCAAGGTCAATATATGGCACGCGCCTGCTGGAACCATGTCTCACTGACCCACTGTGCAGCAATCAGCCGACAAATCACAGTTGGGCCAATGCTGCTCGATTCATCCGCCGGTGATCAGCTGCCACGCACTCGAACGAACAGAACAAATTGAACAGGACAGGCACGCCTGACAGTGCTGACAGCAATGTAGCAGCCATGTTGTCTCCCACTGTGCGGCACTAGAGGTGGGTGTACCGTTTACATTCGCTTGCATCGGCCAAGCATTTACAAACACTGACATAAATAAAAATCGAGGTGGGTTTTCCAGACTACGGATAAACAACCCAAACAATCCAAAGGGCATTTTCGGTACTATTTTTAAGTGGTCACTGTAATGATGCAGGGGTTGGTATCAAAATCGGGACAAAACGCAGTTAGTGTCTGGTTTTGAAAACGTATATAACAGCGATCACTTACAAAAAGACCGAAAATGATTTTTGGATTGCATATCCATAACCCTAGGAAACCCGCCTCCAACAGGCAACAGTACTTCCCAGATGAACACGGCGATGACATTAATAACTGCATTAAAGTCCAGTGGGAAAACACCATACGTATGTAGTGGTGCAACTGTACTGGCATTTCATAAACTCACGCCTTCTAAAAAATTAAATGTGCAATCGCATTTTGAAGTTAGCTCGTGTGAGTTGTGGTAAAGAACGACACTACGCAAAGAAGACATTTCCTTGCTAATCCTGCAGAAATTAGGCTTTACTTGCATGAATGTATATAGACAATATGTAAGAATTAAAGTTATCAATGAATTGGTGGCTGATAGGATGCATGTATATATATATATATATATATATATATATATATATATATATATAGAGAGAGAGAGAGAGAGAGAGAGAGAGAGAGAGAGAGAGAGAGAGAGAGAAGAGAGAGAGGGGTGAGGTGGATGATTGATTAAGAATGACGCACAGAAAGACGCACAGCCAAGTCAATGACCCTTAACAGGAGCACAGGGCAAATAGGCAAATGACATTCACGCTTTCGAGATTGCAACGACCGGTGCTTGTACCGACATCTCAACGCTTTTGCATCAGAACAGGGAGATGCCGCTACGATAACGTGCCACAATGGCTGTCGTGCCCTTCGTTGTGAGCCACTCTGACGTCGATTTACCTTCAGGGTATTCCACAACTACACCCCAGCTGTCAGATGTAGGCAGGTGGAATCCCACCCTTGGGACAGTCACATCTGGGTAGGAGAAGGTCTACTCGAAACAGGACATCGTGCCATACAGCTTTCTTCTCTCAAGAAAGGAATCACAAAGTACGCAAGGAACTCAACATCCACAAAAAGATAAAGATGTTATTTAATGGTAATATGCGGAAAAGCAATGACTACCGACTAAAATGACACAAGCGTTAGGAATAACACAGGAAAATTGACCTGGCAAAGTAACTATGAAAATCATAACTGCGCAGCAGATATGGCATGAATGTCTTTCTTCCTTTTAAATTCGACAGCGAAGGTAAAATACATTGCGTATCACTTCATAGGCATTAATGATCAACCAGGAAAAACAAACTGCACTATTTCAAAGGACTACACCGATGATTTGGTCATGCATTGCATTTTGAAGCTTTCTGTTGGCGCGATAATTATACAGACGAAGCCGCCTGAATACTCGTTCACCATGAGCTGGGCTGCTATGGGACTTCGTGCCACCAGTTTCCTCCTCATCCTTTTCTCTTTCTAATCCTCTCTGGAGAATCACTTCTTCCATGGCGTCCGAGACCGCCTCCGTGCGTCCGCGTGGTTCCCATGACTTGGAAAGAATGAGGAAATGAATGAAGTGTTACGGCTCAGCAGCCTGTGTGGCCATGCAAGGCCAATGACTGCAACATCGCTAGAGCTGGTGACAGTGCGAGCGAGTCGTCCCAATTTCCATGGCTGTTCGCCTTTCACGAATCGCGTAGGGAGATGCGGCGGGTCTGTTCTTACCCCCAGCCCACAGGGGGTATGTTCTTACCCCCAGCCCACAAGGAGTTGAGGTGCAGAGACTGCTCGACCAGTCTACTGCATAGCACGCGTTCCACTTCCTGGCTGTGTGGAGATCAGGTCCCACCCCTTGTGCGACTTGGTATGGGACGTTCCTGAGCATCGTGACCTTGAACTGTGCAACCAAGGAGGACAGAGGCAGTCTCGCTTTCAACTTGCCACGGAACGGGACAGTGGCTGTGAGCATTCTAGGAACCCCAAACCAGTGACGCAGATACTCTTACAACACTCTCTCAATACCCATCGCCCTGATGACTGCAATTATGCAGACTTGGAGAGGTCACTTTATTCGGGAAGATAAGCACAGACTGACTGCATTGGGCCTTGAACTTCTTTGGGATGTCAGCCCTGTTGAATACCTGCGGTCCTCAAGTAGCCATATTCTCCGCGCATCAATTTTTAATAGTTGACTCACAAGCACACTGTGAGATATACATATACATATAGCCATACATTTTATATGATTTCCCGATGAGTGATAACCTAACAATTGATAATCCAATAAGTTTGACAACAAAATCGAAAGGTATACATGTTTGTAAACATTCAAAAGCACCATCAAAACTTTCTTTTTCAGATTTCACTGTAGCAGTCATCGACCTGTAAATTCATCAACTCACTAATTATAAGCTATTGGCTGTGTTTTGTTCAAATGGTAACTGGAGGCCTTCCTCATCATGGCGAGATGGAGAGATAACGCCGTTTCTTACGAGATATCTCTCCCTTAGCCAGAGGATCCGAGCAACAAAAACAGTATAAAGGTGTTCCTCCCAAGGCGCAAACCATATTAGTAACCGTAGGTGTCTGAACTAAATTTCCCAAGTCTCTAAACTGGCTGCTAAGTAGTTGCAATTAGCTGAATAAAAGCATTTTCCAGACTTATGTACAAAATGGAACTCTCGTGAATTATAGTATACCTGGCAAAAAGAAAGGACAAAATAGACTTTATGCTTCAGTTCCTGGTATAAGTATATTTCCTGCCTCTATCAATACTTTTTTTATCGCTGAGTGCTCTTGCGACTAAAAGTAGATTGTGCTGCAGTAGTCTGTCCTTCATTTCTCTCAATATATTACCATTCTACCAATACTTTGTTTACTTTGTGCTTCGCAAATTCGCATTGATACTGCGCTAGCGTACTGATCCCGCTGCAATAAATTTGGTTCGGTTAACGGCGACACAAATTTTCTTCTGAAAACCATTTTGCATCAAGGGTACTGTGCTTAATTAACATAAATGTAGCTACGCATTTGAAAGGCACACCTTTCCTGATACGCCATCTTGCATACGCATCTTCGGTTGCACGACTAGTGATGATGTAAACGTGAACAACGAACTTCGCGGTCCTAGTCTTCTGAGTCGTATTAGTGTTTAAAATGCACACATATTCTGGTACACATCACTTGCGCCTTGTGTTTCTGACTAATGCTTAAGAAGAGCCTTGTGGTGGACAGCCTGAGTAGTGCCATGAAACCCAAGGTTCGAAATGTTGCTGCTGCTTCAGCTTCAATGTCTGCACACGACTTCAGTACGGACATCGTCACAATGCATAACAGCAAACTCTTAAAGAGAAACTATAGAGATGAACACCTGTTCAGAGATGGTCCAGTCAATTATGTGGATATAAGTGTGATACAATGGTGGCAGGGTAATCGTAACGGCGCATTGACATGAATAATACACATAGGCAAATCGGTGGCGAATTCCATTCAAAACTCATTAAAGAAAACAGATATTGTACAATGTTGGCGTTAAAGATTAAACAATCTAGATTTGGAAGGGAGTTACATTTTACCGAGGGAGTATCCCCCTTCAACCAGACGACATCGAAAACTCTCGCACTGGCGCTGGCTGTATTATTGCAGAGCGTGAACTAATCGGACCCTCGCACTGGATTCCTGTGAAGCTGTCACTGCGGTGTCTCGTTCCCTGAAATGCGATAGCGGTG
This sequence comes from Theodoxus fluviatilis, assembly GCA_034096865.1. NCBI lineage: Eukaryota > Metazoa > Mollusca > Gastropoda > Cycloneritida > Neritidae > Theodoxus > Theodoxus fluviatilis. The sequence continues at coordinate 67,424 of JAWQFJ010024290.1, read as the reverse complement.
TATCCTGGCCTGGGACCACAATGACCATTGCAGAGAAGGGCAGGGCGAAAACAACACGTCGGTGGTTGTCCTCTCCATGGCCCTTTGTCGCTGTAAGGTCCACCAAAGATACCTAAACTGCAGCTGTGAGACTTCTATTGCCTCATCCACTTCATGGCTGATCTGCACATTTTGGAGGCTTACATATTACAATGAGCACTGCAGAAGTAAGATCTCAACCTCTTTCAATGATCAAAGTCATCTGTCTGCTTTGTTGATGCATTGTGTGATCATCGTCTGAAATGCTTGTCGAGAAATGATGCTTTTGATGCCAGATTTCCTTTGTTTTGGGTCATTCTCGCGCACTTCACAAAAACATTTATCAAGTTCCGAGGATTGTACAGACAAATACCACCACAACCAATACAATGGTAATGTGCAGAGAGTAAGTACGATTAAAGCAGCCAATGAAAGAAACGTAGGTAGAACTGAGCGGGCCATGCCTTGATGCCGTGTTCATGCATAAGTGCTTGACCAAGCCTGCCTAATTTTACGAATCTTTGTGACACAGAAAAAACCCGTCTGCAAGCCGAGTCCGGTGTCAGAATGTGTGAGCATTTGATAGCTTTACGTGCTGATGCCTAAGCTATGAAATGTTGAAACTTGTTGACAGCGGCCAATGCTTGCAGGCGGCTCGGCGCTGTGCATCTCGCGCCAACTGTGATGCGAAATGCGCCAGAGCGCCCCGGAGTGCTCGCCTTCTGCAACGCACAGCAGTACTTTCAAATTCGGGTACACATGCCAAAGCACTTTGGTAAGAAGCTTCTGACTGCCTTGTCGATATCTGTGTTGTAGCCAGTTTCTTGGTGTTTTTCCCCCATAATATTCATTCATATTGCTTCTTATCACTGCAAAGTCGAGCAGAAACATCCTTATGCACCTATGTTTCACATTATCTTGACCAGTTTATCATTATGCCTTGATAAAGCGATTGATGAGTGCTCCGTTCAGACAGAACCTGCCTGGAATTGACAGTCTCTATAGAAAACAGCATTTCGCGTGTCAACGAGAAAGCATGATGTATAAGCATTCTGAAAGTGTGTGTGTCTGTGTGTGTGTGTGTGTTTGTGTGTGTGTGTGTGTGTGTGTGTGTGTGTGTGTGTGTGTGTGTGTGTGTGTGTGTGTGTGTGTGTGTGTGTGTGTATTAAAGGAAAATATACAAAGTTATCAACGGCTTCCCAGTTGTGTTGTCATCTCTGATACTCGTACATTAAAAAAACCCCACATCATCATAAAGAACACAACAATGCAGCAAGATCTTTACCAAAGAACGCAATCGCTAGTAGACAGACACGACTACCAAGACATTCACCCTTCGTTAAATGCACTGAGAAACACTCATTGAGTATACTGCGGGTTTGCTTTGAACCGTGAAGTTTGATGGAACAGATTGGATGTGCGCCTCTCTGGAGGAATTCAAATTAAGAATGGCTCAGAGAAGGTCAAGCATGATGACTGAAAGTTCAAGGCCCTTGGGGGCGTACCCTGCTTGAGGTCATGTGGGTCTGTCTTTCTGTCCATATAAAAGGCTAAAATGGCAAGAAGAGATATTTCGCGAATGCCGCCATGATGAAGGTCACTGGCTTATTTAAAGAGTTCAAGAGGTTTGTGGAAACGAAGCCAGCAAATAAATTGGACGCCTGCACATTAATACATACATATTTATAGATAGAATCTAAGGGGGGAAAAAGAGAAAAAAACAACCGATCCATACCTGTAGAGGGGAAATATGTCAGTACAGTTTGTTAACATCCTCTGAACCTACTACCCGAAGAAACACACATCTCAATGTTGTTGACCTCACCGGAAGGACGCAAGGTTGCTCCCTGCCTGAGGTCCGAAGTTCTTGCTCTCTTTTCCCTGCAGCCTCTCTGTTCTTTCTTGTGATCTTTTTTATTGTGTCACCCCGCAGACACGTACATGAGAATGTTACTGACCCTGAAAGAAAGTGTTGACTCGTTTATCACAGCCATATTCACCAGGTACTTTTAGCGCATATTTTGGGTTCGGGATCTTTGTGGAAGAGTTAGATTACAGAAAAGGTGCTTGGTCCGTTTTTTTACATTTTAAAATTATCTTGCTTTAAAGAAAATTTGCTAAGTTAGGTGTGTTTTTGAAACAATATTCGAGCATGAATACAACAGCATACTCGACACTACCAACTACTGCAAAGAAGTGCTGTATCAAACACTTTCCGATCAATTGACATTAGGACGCTTGTATACTACGTCACACTAGTAACGTACTACGTCACACTAGTAACGTACCTCGTCACAAGATCCAAGTCACGTGACCTTCTCCGCTCATTCAGAGCCAAAAGCGAGCTTACAACTCGGCTTCAAACACAAAGTCTCACTTTCCTATTTAAAAAAGGGTGGGTGGGAATGGATATATTTTTAATACGATGCGCAGTATTATTTTCATTGGTGTTTTGTTTCTGAAAAAAACACACACATTTCCAGAAAACATTTTTGGGGTTTGATTTGACGCAGACTCGACGCCTCTACCTCTGCCTAGAGCCGCTCGTGGCTGAGCTACTGGAGGAAGCCTTGAAAGCGAAACAGCCATGGTCTCCAAGTGATGAGTGAAGGCGAGGTAGGAGGTAAAAGCTCGGGCAATTAAACAGCTCCGACCGTATTTTGTCGTACTGTGTGTTCAATGCTAATTTAGTTCAGATTACGATCTGATCCATTTTTGGGGCATGCTCAACTCCATGGGACATTAGGCGGCATGCGTTTTTAGCTTAAGAAACAATCATTATGCAACATCTGCACTTCACGCAACACCGGATAATCGACAACATGTATCATATGACTTATGTCAGAATGGGAAATCATCAATGCATGTTAATGAAACGAGGGTTTCTATTTCAGGTCACACCTGCTTACCTGCTCGCTCAACGGCGTTAAGTGCAAGAAACCAGTGTCAATCTCCCCGACCTTCATCCATCCGTATCTTACCAAGGTTGAATATTGGTTTTCTGGCACCAAGGGAAGTAATCCTCTATTCTTCTTTTCAGAGACAAACGCAGCTGTTGGTGTCTGAAATGGGTGCAGAAAAACTGAATGCGTCGTCGACCAGAATTCAAGACCCAAAATTCAGTTGCTTAGAATGTCAGCCACAGCTTGATTGGTCGAACAAAAAAATGTTAAGTGAAATTTTTTTGAGATATTGAAAAAGCGATACGTTCAGTCTTTACATGGTTGAAGGTTTTGCTGAAAGGGGATGTTAGCAGTCTGGGAAAGGCACACGTAGCCGTCGGATTAAGTATTTCACACACACACACACACACACACACACACACACACACACACACACACACACACACACACGCGCGCGCGCGTATTTGAGGTGAGCGAGCGAGTGAGTGAGTGAATGAGTAAGTGTATGAATGAGCGAGCGAGCAAGCGAGTGTATGAATGAATGTGTGAATACTCTAGCAAATGAATGACTGAATGAGGCAACGAGTAAGCAAGTGAGCGAGTGAGAGAGAGAGAGAGAGAGAGAGAGAGAGAGAGAGAGAGAGAGAGAGAGAGAGAGAGCGAGAGATAGATAGATAGAGAGAGAGAGAGAGAGAGAGCAAACGAAGCGGCAAGCCAGCGAGCCAGCTAGCTATTGAGCGATTGAGCAAGCCAGCAAGTCAGCGAGTCAGTGAGGTGAGGCGGGTAAGATGGGGTCAGAGGTGATAGAGGGGAGCAAGAACACGGAAACAATGCCAGGAATGACTGGCAGGCGTCCAGACACGCCCAACTTCAGACAGAGGAACCAGGGAGCCCTACAGGCGACCTCGTCGTCCTCCCTGCTTCACGGGCCGCATGCCTGGCCGCGACTTTTGATTCCCACTATAGGGTTGCAGAGAAAAATATACTCGGGTGGAGATGTGTATTTAGGCTGCTAGCGCCACCCCAGGGTGGCAGCGCCAGGCGAGCGGTGGGGGGTCGGGCACGGATGCCCGGGGGGTGGGGGTGTTTGGGGTCGGGGGACGCGATGGGCAGGTAGATAGCGGGCAGACCAGAGGGGCACCCTGGCCGATCAGGAGCAGATAACTCGAGGCGAGACAGCGCCGTGAAGAGCCGCCGAGAAACACAGTACTGCCTGTTTACGCTGCCTGGCCACGCGATACTGCTGTGCCGGCGTTTTCCCCAGCAATCTAGGGCGAAGATCAATCGAACCGTTACATTTTTCTTTCATAATGGGGGCGTTTCATCAAAGAGGCACTCGCCCTCGACCTCTCGAGGACGTGTTGTGTCTGGCACCAGGGTATGACTTCAGTCTGGATTTCGTGTCTTCTCGACCCTGTCGTCATGGCTGCTTCAGTGGAGTTCAGTTCTTGACCTTACTTGCCACGTGTGTACGGCACTGACATCGATAGCCCTCGGCTGCAAGCAGCGTAGAGAAGTCAAACTTTTGTGTGCACAGCGATAACCACAAAGGTGTCATATAGAGAAAGATGTAAACAAAGTCAGTTACGAAGGGTGAAAATCTGAGACAAGGAAGACGTGAAGAAAGATGGAAAGTCGATGGAGTTTTACGGTCTATTATCCTTTGTAGGCTATGCAAGGCCATTATGCACGATAATCAACCAGAATAATTTGAAGTAAACGCAAATCATGTCACGATGTCCCTAGTTTCTCGTCTCTTACGAATCGCGTAGGGAGACCCCAACCTCACAAGGGGCAGACATGATGAAAGGAAGTAAAAAGAAGAAAAAAACGCGGTGAAGGAGGATTTAACGAGAATGATCGCGAGATAAAATATTTAAGAACAGAAATTGCTGAGTAATTTTCATTATTTAAAAAACGGATAGATTCGGTCTAACACACCGGGGAGAAGAAATAGCAGAGAGACAAAATACAAGAAGATACAAAAAGGTAGATCAAGGCAC
>JAWQFJ010024290.1:52500-57500 GCA_034096865.1 Theodoxus fluviatilis | reverse complement strand
CTTCATCCATCCACCCATCGTTCATCTATCCTTCATCCATCCATCCATCCATCCATCCATCCACCCATCGTCCATCCATCCATCTATCCTTTATCCATCCATCCATCCATTCATCCACCCATCGTCCATCCATCCATCTATACTTCATCCATCCATCCATCCATCCAACCTTCATTCATCCATCCATCCACCCATCGTTCATCCACCCATCGTTCATCAATCCATCCATCTATCTATACTTCATCCATCCATCCATCCATCCTCCATCCATCCATCCATCCATCCATCTATCCACCCATCCTTCGTCCATCCATCCCTCCATCCATCCATCCATCTATCCTTCATCCATCCATCCATCCATCCATCCATCCATCCATCCATCCATCCATCCATCCATCCATCCATCCATCCTCCATCCATCCATCCATCCATCCATCCACCCATCCATCCATCCACCCATCCTTCGTCCATCCATCCATCCATCCATCCATCCATCCTCTCTTTCTTCCTTGTCTTCTTCTTAATCTTTTTCTTCCTCGTCCTTCTCTCTCTCTCTCTTTCCCCCCCCCATCTCTCTCTCCCTCTCTCTCTCTCTCTCTCTCTCTCTCTCTCTCTCTCTCTCTCTCTCTCTCTCTCTCTCTCTCTCTCGCTACTTTAGGGCTTCCGAAAACATGGACGGAAACGCGCCTGTCTCATCCTGTCTAAAGGCCTCCTCACACGTGGACAAGTTTCTGGCAACGATGCCGTTTCCATTCAAAACATCACGTTTGCAAGGCACGAAAGACGTTTTGGTTGTCATTCGATTCGAAACTTCTTTGGCTTTTCCTACTTCATCTGTCAGTTATACATCTATAGAATGTCCTGCGCCTAAATAAATAAAGCATTGCATGTATCTTTCTAATGCGTGAGTCTTATTGATAAAGACTTGTTGTTGCAAGATGCGCACGATTCGAAGAAAATCATACACCGCTCATGTTGAATGATTGGTCGGAGACCATAACGGATCCAGGATGTGTGTTCACACCAGAGGGCGTTTTCTTCGTTTTGTTTTTTTAGGGAACTGGTTGCCTGGGGATTTGTAAATCGAAAGGAAAATCACAATCACTATGAGCACGATGTTATGGAGAAAGTTGGAAAAACTTCTATTAACATACTAATTTATGTCTAAATACACGTGTAGTGGTATAGTCGTTGCCTACCACACAGGTGTCCAGGGTTATTTTCCGTGGATGCCCTTGTCTGTATACTTTTAAAAATAAATATACCACCACCAGTTCTCATTCAGCTGTTTTACCGGACACAAATACACTTTCTGTCCTTTCAACAAAACTTGTCGCCTGTGAAGAGACCTTACAGCCTCTGATCCAATATATATAGCAGTAGGACAGGGCGCCCGTCTTTTGTATCCTGTGGATAGTCATGATGCAAAGAAAATCTGTACTTTTTCCTCTGGCCTATCTAGTGACATTCCAATAATGAGTTAATCAGCTGACGCAGCTTGCATCATGTAATGCAAATGTACGTTACGTTATAACACGTTAAGCAATGATTTCAATGTAAACCAATCATATATTGTGGCAAGGTGATGTATAGAGGTCGAGGCGAAAGTTTGTTTTGACGTACATTGTACGACTGAGATATATGGTGGAAGACTCCCAGAAATCAAAAGAGTAGGACCGTATACCTTAAGGTAGGAAAGGATAGGTTAGGATATGATAGGATGACATCGGATAAAAGAGAACAGAATGGGATGAAATGGAATAGCACCGGAGAGGATAGGATAAAAGAGGTTATGATAAGATACACTTTGATAGGGTAGGATAGGATGGGGAAGGAAAGGATAGGCGCATATTATATCTATCCATATGGAGGTCATTAAATAATTGGCATTTAAACATCAAATCTTTTTCAAGGTTAATTTTTTAACTGCTTGAGTACAGGTTGGCATTCGATATATTACCATCTCCTTACGCTTCTTCAAAGTTATTCTTGAAATGTAATGGCGTCAACTCCGTTATATCATTGTTATAAAGGTTTTAACAAATCAATGATAAACATGCATGCCAAGCTCGCAAACTCAATTAGTAGCTGTTAACAATATTGGAGTTGTTATTATTATTATCATTACTTTTTTACATTGTCGTTTACGAATGTAGAATCAAATCAAGCTCGATGGTGGTGAGTTTGTTCCAGGGCATGTAGATTTTAGACCCTCAAAATTTGTTCTGAACAAAAATCTTCATCACCGTCATCATCAACAGAAAGGAAAACATTGTTTAAGTGCAGCAAAAGCAAGAATTGCTTCTGTGTGCGGTGGTGACGATGAAATGGTGGTGGCAGTACACCTGCCTATGTCGCTTTTCCTCCTCCTCCTCCTCCTCCTGCTACTACTACTACTACTACTACTACTACTACTACTACTACTACTACTACTACTACTACTACTACTACTACTACTACTACTACTACTACTACTACTACTACTACTACAGCGATAAAATGCGTGCATTGACGAAGGCCCGCAGCCTGTTTTCAAAGAGGAAGGGAGAGGAAAGATACGTAGGCAATTTCGTTCAAAGCAAAATATCTTATCATGGACATGACGAGTATGACTAACTTTTCACTGCTTGAAAGCAATACATAATCATTCGGCAACAACCTTTGTACTTGTATAACAGCAGCAGAAACAGTAGCAGCAGCAGTAGAAGCAGCAGTAGCAGCAGCAGTGGCAGGAATAGCAGCAGCAGCAACAACAACAACACCAACTCACTACCTCCACCACCGCGACGGTCACCACCAAAGACGATGACGATGGTAGTATACCAACGACGACAGCGACAACGATGATGATGATGATGATGGTGGTGGTGGTGGTGGTGGTGGTGGTGGCGGTGGTGGTGGTGGTGGTGGTGGTGGTGGTGGTGGTGGTGGTGGCGGTGGCGGGTGGTGGTGGCGGTGGTGGTGGTGGTGGTGGTGGTGGTGGTGGTGGTGGTGGTGGTGGTGGTGGTGGTGGTGGTGTTGGTGGTGGTGGCAGTGATGGCGGTGGCACTGAATCGTGAGCGAAATGTTCTTGTGCAAGAATCAGTATGTGGTAAGGAATATATTATGTGCGCAGCAGCTTTGCAATAGCTGCGCATGTGAGGGGGTTACTTGTCCTTCACTTTGGTGCAGTGAGGACATTCACAGTGCGTCAGATAAAAAGTGTTCTCTCTGATGACGTACACAATACCATAGAAACAAACACAGCCTTGAGGTATGCAGATTTCTCTGCCCAGAAAATGAGCAAATCACTCTTGTTTTGAAAGATGTCACAAATAACAATACAACTATGTTAAGAAAAAAGTGTTCCTGGTTTTTTATATCTTTGTTGTGAAGAAAATAGCGCTACATCCGTCCTTAAAACCCTTTCTTGCTGCAACTGATCAATCATGAACAACAATGCTCGAGTTGTTCATGAGGTATTTTGCTTTGTTTTAATCACTTAAGGAGTTTAGTAACCATGACTTTCACCGACAAAGGCTTCATTGTTCAAGTATTTTCAATAAAGGCTAGGTCGTATTAAGTAAATGGTAAGTGAGCTTTCGGCGGTAACCTTGATTTTTTTTTAACCGAAGAGGGACGTAAACATTTCGTAGCCAAAGGATCACAAATATCCTATGGAGGCTAAAAAAGAATTACGCACAAAACAAGAGTAAGAAGTTTATATCTGGCACAAAAAACTTATGACATTCACCGAGCCCAGAAAAGCAGTTTGGTCAAGGAATAAATATGTATGTATGTATGTATGTATTTTGGCTCTTATATAGCGCCAATCTCACACCCAAAGGCATGCTCAAGGCGCTCAAAATATGCAGTTATTGTCACAAATAAACAAATGCTAATCGTCAATAATCATATACAAAATGCATTGAAAGCTGATTAAAGCAATGCTGTTTTTTAAACATGTTCACTTGTACCTGGCATTTAAAGTCGTAATTGATTTGCCACATGCCATTTTTATTTGATGGAAAATTTCATCCATCCATGAGAATGAATGAATGAATGATTAAATGAATGAATGAATGAATGAATGATTGAATGAATGAATGAATGAATGAATGAATGAATAAAGAATGAATAACTATAGAGAAAAGTGGCAGGTTTCTTAAGACATACAACTCAACATGATTAGATTCAGTACTCCTGACCCATTCCTGAACAGAAGTTGATGTTTGAGGAAAAGGGAAGATAGCGGACAAATGGGATTCTAACGGTCAGTTCTAACGACACAGCAAAACTCCTAAAGCCTTCTCTCTCCTCTCATTCTCAGCAGACAAAGGTATCACATAGATTTCAAACGAGCCTTAAATTTAACAATGAACCCTGACGGCATTTCAAAACCCGATAAACCCTTTCCCTCCTCACGTGCGCCAAGGAGAGGTCACTCCACAATGCACACAGGTGCCCATTTAACCTCTTCCTTCACGATGCGGACTATAGCGCATGCATGAGGCTCTCAGATAGCATCTCACGCCAGACAGTTCTCGCAGGTGTCAACGCATCCAGGTACCCGGCCTGCAGTATCTCGGAGGTGGCTCGGTCAGATTGGAAGATTATGGAGCCAGGGGGTGGATGGTACATTTTCCTACCACGTCCCACCCATCCCTCATTATACATCTTCCTCCAACCGCACATGACATCGTCCGGTCCAGAATAAAATCGGACGGCTGGGATTCAAACGACGACAGATAGCATCGCTGTTGCACTGAATGTACAAACAAATGGCGATCCACGCTGACGATTTCTTAGTGCTGTGCTTGCAATACGGTAAGATCGTGTTTTATCGTCGGACTTCATCGCCACACCTCAACACTGCGGGTGCAGGGGGGGAAAACACCATGCGCGTGTGAGCGAGTCGACACACCTGCAGATGTTGATGAATGAGCGTATGCAGTATGCACAGATGGATGGATGAGTGCACGGATGGTTGGATGCAAGGATGGATGAATGAGAGTATACGG
>JAWQFJ010024290.1:32500-37500 GCA_034096865.1 Theodoxus fluviatilis | reverse complement strand
CGGCGCATTTAAAGAATTATTAATTTACCGATTGTTCTTACACAAACCATTTAACTCGAAGTTATGTAGTTCACAATACGTTCATACGATCTTTAAAAGAGCTCAAAAGACAAGTTCCTAGCAAAGTATTTCATGGTTGTTTTATAGCAAAGAAACCGGTTTATGTTCGAGGGAACTGGACATGTATATATATGATTGCTAAACTTTATGTTATCTGAACATATTCTTAGGCCATTTTATTTCTTTGGTCCCCCCCCCCTCCCGTCATGAACTTTTCCACTTGAAGTAATCTCAGAGAGAGCGAGAGAGAGAGAGAGAGAGAGAGAGAGAGAGAGAGAGAGAGAGAGAGAGAGAGAGAGAGAGAGAGAGAGACAGAGAGACAGAGAGACTGAGAGACAGAGAGACAGACAGAGGCAGAGAGAGACAGACAGAGACAGAGACAGAGAGAGAGAGACAGAGAGTGAGACAGAGAGACAGAGAGAGATGGAGAGAGACAGACAGACAGAGACAGACAGACAGAGACCGAGACAGAGAGAGAGAGACAGAGACAGAGAGAGAGATAGAGAGAGAGAGACAGAGAGAGACAGAGAGAGAGAGACAGAGATAGAGAGACAGAGTGAGAGAGAGAGAGAGAGAGAGAGAGAGAGAGTGAGAGATGCAAAGAGAGAGAGAGAGAGAGAGAGAGAGAGAGAGAGAGAGAGAGAGAGAGAGAGAGAGAGAGAGAGAGAGAGAGAGAGAGTTGGATGACGTCTCACATAACAACATGAATGACTTGCATTTTTTCGTGCTAAACTCTACTTGAATTAACCCAATGTGCCGCGCTGAGCCCTGTCATAACATTGCGGCATGGCTTCGGTGGCTTGGTAAAGAAATTCATTTCTAGCTTGATGCAGCTGCAAGCTTATGGACCGCACCTCAAAGAAACCTTTCATATTTCGTAGTTATATTTCAGGAGCGACGGATAATGCAGAAGCAGGTTTTTTCCTCTTCTCTACCGATCACCCGTTTTCGGCTTCAGCGTGGCGTGGCGAGTCTACTCAGGACCGAGGCGGCGCGAACACGTGATGGTGTTGACTGCTGGACGTTCCATTGTCCTTCGCCTCCACGGTGGATCTAGGGAGTCATGTTTTACGCCCCTACCTCACCCTGCCTCGCCACGGCAAGACTAGCTGGGAAGAATGGAGGCCTTTGAGGGACGGCTTGAGCAGGCCCCCAAACATCAATAGAATGATGGAGGACAGATTTAATTTTCTGGAATAATGACCCTCCTTTGCCTTGCCGGCGATCTCTCCGCCGACGGGCCGACGTCGAAAAGGATTCCTCTTGAACTCTCCCTCCCTGATTGATGGCCTGGTACATCACCTAGCTAAGAGAGACAGACATAGAGGAAGAAGACACAGAAAACAGCAGGGAATGTGGCAGGAGAATGAGAGAGAAGAGAGGACAGAAAATGGAGGAGGGGGGTGGGGGGAGGGAGTTGGATTATGTAGAGCATGAAGAAATGAAGCAAGTCAGACTGGAGGGGGGGGGGGGGCGAGATATCTTAACACGTTAAATCATTGAGTTTTGTTGTGGTTCAATTTAAGAATGAACGGATGCATGTCGATGCAGTTAATAACCATCTCAGTTCTTCGAAATCTTGACAATCCTGTAACTGTATTCATGTCACATCGGAACTAATCAACACGCTGATATTCGCAGAAGGCTAATACAGAAATAAAACACCCGCTCGAATCATTCAACTACCATGAAAACACATTTCGTAAAATAACACATTCATTTAAAACTGCCCAAAGCACACACTATGCGTACCCGCTCGTGCATACATGCACTCAAACACACGCGCACGCATGCACGTACTCTCATACATATAATCGCATGCACCCACGTCCACATTTTCAAAAAACATACGCTAAAGCATACACGTGCGCGCATCCACGCACGCTCGCGCGAGCACGTGCGCACACAAATAGGCACGATAACACACGCACAAGCACATACACACATGCGCGCACACATCCAAACGCATGCACGCACATACGCGAGCGCGCATACAAACACTTACAATCACACACACACACACACACACACACACACACACACACACACACACACACACACACACACACACAACGCCAACCTAGAGACTGCTAGAAACGACGATGAAGAGATCCTTGGACAGTCACTGGAATGACGTCAATCGTCAATGGCGGAGTATGGACAGAACATGTCTCAAGGAAACACTTGGGGAGGTGTGGCGGTAGGGGGAAGGCGGGGGGGGGGGGGGAGTAGTCGATGGAACTCACGTTCTGGGAAATAAACGAAGATGGTGGAGAGAGAGAGAGAGAGAGAGAGAGAGAGAGAGAGAGAGAGAGTGAGAGAGAGAGAGAGAGAGAGAGAGGAGAGAGAGAGAGAGAGAGAAGTGTTGTTGAGAAAGTCATATTCAATAAAAATGGGAGTGGGTGTGGGAGTGGGACCGTGGGGTTATGGGGAGGGGGTGGAGGTAGGGGATTGGGGGGGGGGGGGATGGAATGGAGGTAGGAGAGCGGGTACGGGAAGTTCTTCTGAAAGTCAGATTGAAGAAATGGTGATGGGTGTGGATGTGGGAGTGGTGAGGGGTGGTAGGGATGGGATAGGGGGGTGGGGGATGGAGGGATAGGAGTTGGAATAGGGGGCTGGGGACAGATGACTGAACGTGCTGGAGCGAGGACAATAATGGGACACGAGATACCATCAGGAATCAAACGGGGCGGCGCCAGAAGTGAGTGGGGCAGCGCGGGACGAGAAGGCCGTGGTGGGGATGGGAAGAAGTGCGCGCCTGAACTTCTCGCGCTTCCTCGTCTCAGCGGCTGCCGTTTCAGCTCTCATGAATATGCAGGGCCCCGTGAAACGTGAACACTCGAAAGAAGGGGCCACCGAGTTCTCTGACGAATGAGGAAGTTTTTAGCAACCTTTCCAAGGCTTCTTCGTCACGTATTGCTGGGATGGGAGTGGGATGGGAGTAAAGCAGGAAGAAACGTTTCCGACTCCGTTTCGAGCAGGGAGATATTATCGTCATCACAAAACATGAATGATAACAAAGTGTGAAATGATAAGTTTTTTTCCTGAATGATTCCTTAAGATCTTTGAGATTTCAATATAAGTCTTGTTGATGTACCCCTACCCCAAAGTATCGTAGATTAAAAATCACACTATCTGCAGACTTATCTCATTTCGTGTTACCCGGTGAGGACGGTAAGATTTCCCAAAAGATGAAATATATGTCACTTAGTGACTACATGCAGAAATACGAGACGATTTAACGAGCTTCGGGAATCAAGAAGCACGAAGCCAGCTTAACTAAATTCGCACGAAAAGTTAAGAATTAGTTGTTGGCTTTTGTAAGATTTTGTTGGGAGGTTTTTAAAGTACGATTATTCACGACTGATAACAATGTCAGCAAGCAGCTGTTTGACGATGGATGGATGGATGGATGGATGGTGTTTTACGGCTTATCAGCCTTGAAGGCTATTAAAGGCCATTAATCACGAAAATCACTACAACAGTTTAGAGTAAACGCAAATCCAGTCACGGTGTCCCTTGTTATTCGCCTCTTATGAATCGCGTAGGGAGACGCGGTGGGTCAATTCTTACCCCGAACCCACAGGGGGAGGTGTTTGACGAAGAAAACCCAAAGCCTCAGGCTTTTAAGGTTGAGTTTTCCCTGTTCACGCCGAGCACGTGCCGACGTCTGCAAAAACTCCTGTGAGCTGAGGGTACGCAGAATACACGTAGACTCGTCGAGTTTCCCATCGCGTTTCGAACCAGGCGAATATTTTGGGAGATCGAAATTTGCCTTGCTCTTTCTCCAACCAGAGTTGGTGATTTTGTAGTCAATGGTTTTACGTAGCTTACAAAAGCTAATCATACATAAAGCTCCATTTCGTCATTCCTTAATTCCTTCCTTCATTTGTTTATTCCTTCATTTGGTCATTCATTGTTTCATGCATACTTCCACAACATGCAGTCCAGTCTCAGTCCTTCAGTCCAAATATTGATTGTGTTTTCGTAATATATGCCATATTTTTGTACTTTTAGATGAGAACCCACACTCTTTCTCACATATACTAGACGGCAGACGGATGTTAAATAAACACAGGGTGCCGAAGGAGATAATAAGAAACTTTGCAGAAAGTGTCTTATAAGTAAATGTGACACGTACACGTAAAGACTTTTCATTAATAAAATGTTTTAATGAAAATCACAATGGTATACGAAAAGATATTCATATGCACAAACGAAAAGTTGATACGCAGGTAAACAATGACTTAGGTCCAAGGATTGGGCATACTGTTACAGTATGTTGTGAGGGTGCTCGAATATACTAGAACATCGTAGCTCCTTCGAGAATGTATGCCAAACCTCTTCGCAGGGTCGTTGCCTGGTTACGTGACGTGGCCAGGGCGTGGCAAGCACTTTGATGGGTCACGCGGCTTTGTGCAGGGTGGAGACCGTCTGACCTGTTCTCGTTTGTTCGCGATTATGCCAGAAAGCCTGTAAAAGCTATCTAAGGCGCAACGAAGAGACAAGCGAGAGAGCACAAGACAGAAAAGGTGAGAGCCCAAGAAGAAGATAGTTGTGCGAAAAGTCATCCATAAGGAGTGATCGAGTCCTCTACGGTATCTAGTTCCGAGAGCGAGATCGTGGACAACACGCGTGGGAAGAGAATGCACGATAGAGAAAGAAGACATGTGTAAGAGCACAGATAACAGCGATTGTGCCCTCCAAAAATCCAGTCTCAAGAGTGATGTTATTATGATATTGCTAATTACTTATTTTTGTCGTTGTGTATCGACTAGTGCTTTAATAAAATTTTTCGAAAACGACCACCGGTTTTTGTGGACTTCAACTTCCCGGCGCAAGCTAGGAGAACCCCCTGTACTGATAGGACTTTGCGATAGAACCAAGTCACAACAAGTACAATATACTTTTTTTAAGGCAGTTGGCGCAGAAGGTAAACA
>JAWQFJ010024290.1:0-25000 GCA_034096865.1 Theodoxus fluviatilis | reverse complement strand
CGTGTGTCAGACACATAGATCAACAGTCTTGACTGAGGTGAGCAACGTGGACGGCGTGGTAGAATGGGTGGGAGGAGGCTCGCATTTGAAGGAATAGGAGTGGGGTGGCGGTGGAACCAGACATGTGTCTGGGGGGTTGAATGTGTTGAAAAAGGGATTAATCAAGGGGTCTGTGGTGCTGGTGACGGTGGGGTGTAGGTGGAGAGATGAGTTACGGGTGGGGGGCTTGGTCAGACAGACCGCTGTCATCAGGCGAGACGCAGGAAGCAGGACACCAATCACTGACATGTCCGCTTGCTGCATGTCCGGGACGCAGCCAGTTGGACCGTGACGGCCCAGAGGTGACTGGACACTGCCAAGCAAAACACACGCGCACACACACACACACACACACACACACACACACACACACACACACACACATACACACACACACACACACACACACACACACACACAGACACACACACACACACACACACACACACACACACACACACACACATACACACACACATACACACACACACAGACACATACACACACACACAGACACATACACACACACACACATACACACACACACCACACATTCACACACACACACACACACACCACACATACACACACGCGCGCGCACACATACACACATGCATGCACACACACACACACACACACACACACACACACACTACGCACAGGCAAACAAGCAAATGTGAATAATATAACTCCTTAAACACACATACATACATTCGCACCGATCTGAACAGTTGAGCGCGCGCACGCACATATATGTACAGTCATAATATATCAGTTCAGTTCAGTTCAGTCTCTTAACCCTGAGATGGGTTGTTGACGCACCACTGATGACTTTCGGACAATCTTCCTCCATCGATCTCTATCCTCTGTGGCTCGCCGTGAGTCAGCAAAGGTCTAGCCTGTCCACTCTTTGATGTTGTCTTCCCACCTCTTTCTCTGCCTGCCTCTCCTTCTCCCACCTGGTACGGTACCTTGCAGGATGGTCTTGGCCAGCCCACTGCCTCTTGACACGTGACCGTACCATTTCAGCTTTCTGCTTTTCACGATTGAGAGCAGGTCCAAACGGCACGATTTTAGACATGAAGTGTCCAGCATTTATTTCACGAGTTGAGGAACAGTTCTTGATGACGGCTGTCCTAGGATATAGTCGCAGCATGGCAACTCGGTGTAAGAATTCTTTTGAAGGGAAAGGACAAATCCGGTAAATAAAAAGGTCCTTGAATAAGCCGTAATGTTGTCAGTATCAAACCAAACTGTGAAGCTAGCAAATTAATTCTTTTTTGCTTTCATAAGATGTTTTATGAGGCTTTCACATTGTGATTGATGGGATGCTATTGATGTCATAACACTGGCCTTATGGGTGACCTTATTTTAAAAAAGAGTCTGTGCGAAATTATGCAAAAAGAGGGGTAACACAGACTTACAACATTCTTTCAGCTGTCTAAAAGCAAACTAACACCTTTGTTCATTGTGCAGCTACGGCGCCGTTACAGAAATGTTGATGATGATGATTTATATTGCTCAAATCTTGGTAATTTATTCTGTGGATATTATACCCGGTCGCCACTGCGCAGCGCCCAATATTCGCACTATTGTATTCTTCGGAAGGAGGGGCAATGCGGGTTAAGCATCTTGCCCAAGGATACAACTCTAGGATCTGTGTTGCATGGAACACCGCACTTCTTGCCACAAGGCGAGCGTCCTAAACCGTGGACTAGACCTGTTTTATGAGATATCGTTGTAAGATAAGATATCATCAAACTCGAGCCTCTGGCGATTTTTATCTGCCACATGTGATCTACCGTAAAACGGAGTTTCCCTATGAAAATTCCAACTAAAACCCCACAAAATGATGTCTGCTAGGAAGAGCTCTGGTGCGACGATGCCTATTGTGTCGCTTTTTGCTGGTCTCTAATGGTCTGAAGACAAAGGGGCTTTGGACTTGGCGGCAAGTGCACCGTTGTTTGTCATCCGTGAAATCTTGCACAACATCAGCCCAGGTAGAAAAAGATAAGGCCGTGAGTCCAAAAAGGCAAGCGCATGCGACCTGGGTAATCAGCGCTTAATTAGATCAGACACGGCGGTGGCTGTCAGGCCGCGCCGCCCTGGACGTGCTCCCCGTGCTGCAGACATGTCCGTCAAGACTCGGACTCCGACAGGGGAACCGGAAGTACGCTAGTCCGGACACGGTTGCCGCCCCTCGGTGTGGAAGGAACCTTTGGTGGTAGGGTAAACACTGAAGTCTAACAGCGTGGAATCAA
The DNA here is from genome assembly GCA_034096865.1 of Theodoxus fluviatilis. NCBI lineage: Eukaryota > Metazoa > Mollusca > Gastropoda > Cycloneritida > Neritidae > Theodoxus > Theodoxus fluviatilis. The sequence goes on along the minus strand of JAWQFJ010024290.1, from coordinate 22,700 downwards.
ACCTGCAAAAAGCACCATGAAACTATCGACATTGAGAAAAAAAGAAAACATATTAGTATTAGTTTTGCTGACGTTTCAAGGTCGATGGTTTTATAATACCTTTTTCACAATGTATTCGGATTGAATGTCGCCGAAGTATTACTTAATCAAACGTACAAACGACAATACCATTTCAAATGTAGTGGACTTGTCGCTTGCACAATGTGAGGAGAAATTGGAGTAATTTCTTCATATTTTGCGACGATATCTGGCTATCAACACACCATAAGTTCAGAACAGTATACATTTATTCATTTTCAGTTAATTTCTTACTAACATCCTATAATGTATCAAAGCTCACCAATGAACGGAATAGTCAACAGCGAGAAAATTGCGGATTGATGAGCCTTTTTGCTTGGACGCGTTGTGAAAACTCTGTATTGTTGGTACGACTTTTAATGCATGACACTCAAGCTTCAATAATTTTCATGTATTCTCTTTCACACAGGAGCGCTTTTCACCTGCAGCACACGCGAAGACCGAGGAGATCCCACCGTAATTAGACCTCACGGTCTCTCTTTCCCACAATTCCTTGCAAGCCCAGAGTTCCGTGCGGCTGGCGGCGTGAGTCCCTACCTCGTCATGCGCAGTTGAAAGATGTCGCGACGCCCCTTGTGGCGGCCACGTGAGCTGCACGTGAGGAACACGTGACCGCATGCAGCGCTCCCTGCCAGGGCCGACTTGTGTGCATTGCCGCACGTGGTCGCGCTAAGATGGCTGGCTTGCTGAGGCAATTTGTTTGGTGCGGCCCTCCTTGTTGATTATGGACGCACGTATGGGTAGCCACGCTCTGCAGATTCTTGGCTTTTCAGCGCTCAGTTCTCGCAGGAAGCCTGTGCCCGGCGTTGATCTTTCATCGCGACAGAGCAGCAAGGGCCCATGGGACCGTCCTTGCGTCCATCCTGCCCCCCGCGTCGACGCACGCGCCCAGGGTCCACTTAAATCGTCGTAAACTTGCAGTGGACGACAGCACCTCTAATCTCAGGGGAAAACGTCGATGTTTTATTGGAAAACAGTTTTCTTCAGGTGCGCCTGATAAGAAAGGACCGTTTTCCTCAGAGGTGCAGTGCAGTTTTTCTGTCTCTTGCATGCAATGGCCACATTAGCAGATTTCATGTGAACGCTTCTTTCAGATGCAACATCAGATGGTGTGTCCCCTAAGAGAGAGAGAGAGAGAGAGAAGTCTGGGGTTGGAGTGAAAGGAAACGGAAGAAATTGTAATGGATATTCACCTGTCGCTGCGCTCAGAACTTTTCCCAGAGATAGCCAATATGTTACTTTCTGCATTCTGTGCCCTTCTTTCTGTTATTTAAAAGAACTGTCGTTTTCTAACGGTTTTCCAACGTTTTTCTTCCCCAGGAGTTAAAAAAGTTTCTTTATTTTTTTCTGAATAAAGAGCTGTGGAACACTCTCATCACTCTATTTAATCCAAAAACACTTTGTCGCACATAAAAGCAACCTCAAAATTGATCGAATCCTTGCATGCAGTCTGAACTTTGTCAAGTCTGAGGCTTACTTAAGCGGAGAACATGCCATCTTCCACTCACACGTTTTAGTGACGCACGGACCTTAACATGACAAGATACCAATAACCCTCCATTCGTAGATACAGTAAACAGCTGCGATATTTGACAAATACTTTTTATGCTAAACTAGCATTTGGATTTTTATTTTCTGTATAAAAAGAAAGCAGAAAACACTATTTATCCTTTTCTCACGGAAAAAAGGGAAAAGGTGCGATTTATTGACAAAATAGAAAAACCCCGATGCCGTTTCCTTTCATAAAATTTCGTCGTAAAACGCCGAGACTAGATAAAAACGAAATGAAGTTTATTATAAAAGTAGTTTGTTACATGTTGTTGAAAATAAGTGTAAATTATTTTGAATGTTTTCACGAATTTCCAAAAGACAGCTGGATTTGGCATGTTTGAGCATAACTGTTGATACCCTCTATACGAGTTAGTTTACGTAGACTTCTCAGCGATACAACAATGAATGGAAAGATGCGTCTTCGGGATGTCTTGAAACGATACAATCTTGTCAAGTTCAAAAGGCAAGAAATTCCCAAGTTATTTACGTTGTTCCAAACAAACAGCGGACGATGTACAACTGCTTCGAAATTCCTTATGAATTTTTAATCACATTTCGGTACTACTGAAGCTTTTCCCATTTTGTTTGAGACGTTGGCATTAGTCGAAAACTTCTCATGTCATAACTCGAGCCCTATCATTTAATGGAAAACAATGTCTTCATTGTGCTTCACAACACAAAAGTGAGTACAAAGATTGCTTGGACGTGTAGGAATCACTGGTTAGATAAAGGATGAAACATTCTGTGATTTCTACACCTCTAAGTGATCCTTGTTTTCATTTGTGTTTTGTTGTCGGGAATCCAATGGTTTCTATTTTAGTTTTTACGCCTGTGCTTCACAAACGTTGCAACCGGAACTAACGGCGTTTCAGTGTTAAAACCGAACTGCTGAAACATCGTAACAACAAAAAAGACGATACATTGAAAAATAATTAACATATTCGCAATTTTGTGCCAGACATTTCGTTCATCAATTGGGCGATCCAGCACGATTTCCTTTTTTATTGCATAAGACATATCTCTTCAACAAAATGTCGCATCTCAGCTGATTAATAATTCTTTAAACACGTTTAACAATTGCTTCGCTATGAGTTCCTTTGGGTTAGCTGCTTGTAAAAATGCATTGGTCATAAACCTGATACTTTTTTCCAGTATTGGCCACCCAGAATGTCCCTCTCACTCATAAGGCATCTGGCTACAGAGTTCAACATGTCCGTGTGCAGATTGCAAGAGAGCTGGCTCGAATTATTGCTTTGACTGAAAACAGCACACTCGTTTTACACAAAACAGACACTTGGGACCAGTAATAAAAATCGTTCATTACAAAAAGATGAGATAGACTTTTGTCACCATTTATATCTACAAGCGATATGACACAGTCATGCAATGTACACGAGGGCAAGGACCGGACGAATAATTATTGAGTCCGTGGTTGTATTTCTTTGCAATCCCCATCCCTACCCCCCACCCCCACCCCACCCCTTCCCTCTCTCTCTCTCATTCTCTCTCTCTCACTCTCTCTCTCTCTCTCTCTCTTTCTCTCTCTCTCGCTCTCTCTCTCTCTCTCTCTCTCGCTCTCTTTCTCGCTCTCTCTCTCTCTCTCTCTCTCTCTCTCTCTCTCTATCTCTCTCTATCTCTCTCTCCCTCTCTCTCTCTCTCTCTCTCTCTCTCTCTCTCATGCACACGCAAACGCCCACGCGCACACATGCACGTGCACACACGCACACTCGCACTCGCGCAAGGACGCTCCATCATACAAAGAAAGATAGAGTCCGTGTTGTTTCTCAGGACCCTGCCGACAACGCTGCGATCGTGCATGGATACCTGCTTATCAATCTTGAAGAATTAGGTAAAACGTCTGGGCTAGTATGTCGGGCAACCCGAAATCTTACCGGTCCGATAGACGCAATCCTGCCGAAAGATATCGACCAGACAAGGGCTCTAATATCTTCTGCATTCACGACCTAACAATATGCTTCCGATAGCTTTCGGGTCGTCTAAAGATAGACACGAAATAATCTCTTCCGGTTCCAGAGAAAGTGGGGGGAAATCAGACCAAAAAGTTTGATTAGATGTTGATGATGAAGTAGCTCTCCAAACCATCAGCAGCACAGAGTAATGTTTGTACAGTATCCCAAAATTAGTTACGTATCTTCATTTCAGTCAAAGAGTTACTTCCCTTATCTGAAGAGCGTCTGCTGTTGTAGCACTATCTGCACAGACAGCTTCGAGTGTCTGCACTCGGCCATGGTAGCTGCAATGCATCCCGTTGAAGCGTGCTCGAGCAGAAAGTCAGGGGGAAAACAGACAAGATGTTTGAATATATCTCATTGATGAGGCATCTCTCGAACCCATCAGTGGCATATTACAATGTTTCCACGAAAATATCCAGAAATGAACGGGCCCATTTCGAGGTATCGGGCGGTGCGATAGCGCCATGTCATTGCTTACTGCCTATGGTCAACCTTTTCCTGTCACTCCGATAGATAGTATCGGGGCAATTGCACCACAATCGGGCTCTACTGCACACCTGCACAAACCAGTAAGGCTATATCTGGTTTAACCCGTTTGTTAAGGTTGGTAGTGCGCTGTTCGAAGCTGCATGGATGGAAGAATGGCCTCGGTGGGCAAGGTGCTTCATCCGCGCTGCCTGTCTTCCTGAAGAGTAGAACCGGTTGCTATAGGCACTACGCAGCGGCGACTGAGAATGAAGTTATCCGAGAAAACAAAATCCTTATAAAAAGACAAAACTAAATGTTATAATTTTATAAAATTATTACGTGTGTGAACAGAGCATTAGTCGTCGCGGTCCGTTCGAAGTGTGCTGCCATGACACATAGCTAATTCGACACAAGGAATCAAACAATTGAAATCCATTGATTTCATCATTTCCCTTTTTAAGTTCGTAAAAGACATGTATAGCGTTGCATGTAAATGTTAAGAAAGTTTCGATGTCCTGTTGATTTCGTGTTCGGAAAACAGCAGCATGAACTACTTCGCACCATTTTGAATCAAGGTGGCGGTAGTACTGGCTAGGTTTCTTCACACCAATGTTTGTGTCTGATGCCAACAGACAACTTTGGAAAAGTCGACGACATACAGAAGCATTATCTTGTCAATACAACTTATCATTTTGACAGTTGTGGTATCGGGCATAATTCCCTCACGGGTTTCGCGGAATTTGATGCCGACCTCACATGATATTTTTTTTTTTAATAATCAGTTTATTGGGTCTAAAAAAATACACAAGGAGGACAACATGACAAAGAAAGCAAAAAAGGAAGAGACGAAACTATCATCTATATAATGAATATCAATAACACCACATCATCATCGTCATCATCATCATCATCATCATCATCATCATCATCATCATCATCATCATCATCATCATCATCATCATCATCATCGTCATCATCATCAACAACAACAGGACAAAATTACAAAGAAGACCAAAAAAGGAAGAGACAAAAGTACATCAATACCATGAACATCTCCCCCACATCATTATCCTCATCGTTCTTATCTTTATCATCGGATGATGATGGTCTCCTCTTCACCACCATCATAATCATCCTCCTCAACATATTCATCATCATTCTAGTCATCATCATCATAGTCATCCTCCTCCTCCTCCTCCTCCTCATCATCATCATCATCCTCATCAAGGAGAGGAAATAAAGAGTGGCAAGGGTCGTTCAGTTTATTGGATCTCAGGAGAAAAAATAAATTGGGCTAGTCCTTCTACGAAAAAGCGAAATCGAAACGGAAGGATTTGATACATGGTGTAGATTGGTGACTTGCGCGTGAGCATGTGTGCGCATATGCGTGCGCGTACGTGTGTGTGTGTGTGTGTGTGTGTGTGTGTGAGAGAGAGAGAGAGAGAGAGAGAGAGAGAGAGAGAGAGAGAGAGAGTTTATCCCATGCTAACATTCAATAGTAGTATCACCAAAACTAGTGCACAGGTCACCCCATTTATTGTTGTAGTCGTCAGTGTTGTTGCTGCTTTACATGATATACAGTTTACCACGCCATACTGCCTGCTACGAGAGTTCAGTTGTCAAACTATGTGTATCTAACAAAGGTTCGGCTTGGGTGGCAATGTGAAATCGACAGAGAAATCAGAGCCAGATGAAATCTGATTCCCTACCTCAAGCCCAGTGATTCGATGTTATCGTTTAACTCCTCACGCATTAGGCTTGAAAAACGCAGTAAAAGTCACAAACCATGAAAAGGCAGATATGAGATAAAGATTTAAGCTTTTTTGTGCTTGAAAGTTCGCGAGTTTAATTCGAAACCGTTTGCGACAAGACACCACGCACACGCAGTGTCATGAGCTGAAATCATTCGCATCTAAAGCAAGTGATTACCATTTACCTGATCCACATAATCCTCAATCTCATGCATTTACCAGATGGGTGTTTGTCAGCTTGCAGGGAGACAAAACTTTGGGGTTTTGCGAGGGAGAATAATCAAGATCCCATTTGACAAACCGGGTTAAGATTTCGCTACGTAAAACAAACTTCATGTTTGAGCTAGTTGAACAGTATGTATGAGTCAAAAGAAAAGAGCTCCTGCCATCTGCACATGTAGCTTTCCTCGCTGTAAGATTGAGGGGAATCGTCTGCTCGAAGAGAAACAGAAAAGCAAGCGGCACGTGCAGTCAACACACATTCTAGTCCACTAGAGACTTCGCCTACCGGCGAAACAGTCTCTAGCACAGTTGACATCCCGTGATGGAAGGATTTCGTCCAAAAATTTGAAATGAGGGTCACACGAGACGCTTGTGGGATAGCCGATCTGCTCCATGATATGCGCCGTTAAAGTAGTTCTGAAACTATTTCGCACGAAACTCATTACTTACTTTTGTTGAGGCAATAAACAAACATTTATTCGATGAAATAAAATATTTATGTTGAAATGGAAACAAGTTTTGATATATGAATGCTTTCTGTAAAAAGAAGAGACAAAAACAGTTCAGAACAAACTATATTTGGCGCAATGCCGTAATACGATGGGTCAAGTCAATTACATATTCATTGCGAACTGTGCCAGAGTCAATACTGACTCGGGGTTCACAGAATGGTCCAGAAACATCCTGTTTGTTGACAGGAAATAAAAGTGCCTAGAGAATATCGTAACCCTATCCGACTAGTATGAGGACTGGGCTCATTATACGCCAATGGAAAGGAGTATTGATTTCGTCATTTTAACATAACATACACAGCCCAGACTCCACAAGCTAAACGTTTAATGAAGACTATATGCTTGACTCCCAGCCCTTGCTAAGTGCAACAAGCTGACACTTTAAGAGAGTTCGTCAGCTGCTGATTCAGTGGACCTCGAACTCTCTAGATTGAAGTAGAAGGAAATTCTTCTCTGAACATAGTAATATACCACAAATTTGTCTCATCTTCCGTGAAATACGAAAGACTTCGCAGATTTTCATACAAACATATGTGTGCACGAGCTCGCGCGCGCGCGTGTGTAAGAGACAGATGGAGGGGGGAGGTGGTACGGCGCCAAACACACATACACACACACGGAGACACACACACTCACACAGACACACACACACGCACACACACACACACACACACACACACACACACACACACACACACACACACACACACACACATGTACACAAAGAAAGACGGAATCAGAGAGGGGCAGACAGACCGAGACCGACAGATCGACCGACAGACAGACAGACAGACAGACAGACAGATCGACCGAGCGACCGACCGAGCGACCGAGCGACCGAGCGACCGACCGACCGACCGACAGACAGACAGACAGACAGACAGACAGACAGACAGACAGACAGACAGACAGACAGACAGACAGACAGACCGACAGACCGACAGACGGACGGACGGACGGACGGACGGACAGAAGGACGGGCGGGCGGGCGGGTGGGCGGGTGAGCAGGCAGGCAGGCAGGCAGACAGACATACAGACAGACAGACACGGACAGGCAGGCAGAAGGAGAGATGGACAAACACACATAGACACAGACGAATGGATGGCCGGACAGACACACCGACGGAAGGATAAAGATGGAAAAAGAAAGTGATAGTTACAGCCAGACAGGCAGGCATACATAAAATGTGACAGACGACAAATTTTGCCTGAGAAAAAAATTGAACTTTATGGGGACTGGCCATTGTTACGTTAGTAATCAGACACGTAAATTCCAGAAATGAAACAACTTCCATCACGTCCGAGACATACAAATACGAGACGATGTTGATATTAAAAAAACATTGCAGACGAGAAAAACATTCCAGCTACAACCACTCCGCCGCATGACCCCAGCCAAAGTTGCGATTGTTTTCTTGTCACTTTCACCTGTTGCCGTGTCCACTTTCTGGCTGACTTTGACGGGGAGCGGTGAGTTATCACCTGTAATTAGCGACGTCGCTTGGCCTCAAGGGAAGGGCGACATATGTGGCACTTGTCCCAGGTGTGGAATGCTAGTTGAGGACCGGCAGAAGTCTATCAGCACGGGGTTGCCATTAAATGCAAATTAGCCAGTGTCGAAGTTGTGGAGCATCTGTACTGATAAGGCCCCGCTATCTTCATGGAGGTCTGCACCCGTCGTGAGCGGGATGAGGTCACGGGGAGAGGATGGTAATTAATCCTATCTCTAGGGCTGGCCGTTGTCACGGTGAGAGTAGGTGACATACAACCCACTGTGCACGCTTTGCATGATTGGCACGCCATGTGTCTAATATATCACGCTAGACTCACATGCACAAAGCTCGCATTTGCCACTTGGTTGGGATGTTGCTCTTACAAGTCTGGGGCCTGTTCCCGAGAACGAGTACATGTACTGGCAAGCGCTCACTATGCTCGCCTCCATAATAGAGATTGGGGGGTGGGGGGAGTAGAGAGGGAAAGTTGCTCGCAGCCTCTACTCCACCACCACCACCACCACCACCGCCACCACTACTACTACTACTACTACTACAAGTACAACAACAACTACTACTACTACTACTACTACTACTACTACTACTACTACTACTACTACTACTACTACCACTACCACTACTACTACTACTACTACTACTACTACTACTACTACTACTACTACTACTACCACTACCACTACTACTACTACTACTACTACTACTACTACTACTACTACTACTGCTGCTGCTGCTGCTGCTACTACTACTACTACTACTACTACTACTACTACTACTACTACTACTACTACTACTACTACTACTACTAGTACTACTACTACTACAACTGCTACTACTACTACTACTACTACTACTACTACTACTACTACGACTACTACTACTACTACTTCCACTACTACTTCAACTACTACTACTAATTCTACGACTACTACTGCTGGTGCTGCTGCTTCTACTACTAATGTTTCCACCACTGAACTAGCAAATGCGAGAAGGCCTATGCAGAAGGCGAGCAAAGTGAGTGCACGTGAGCGATCGGCCTCCTGAAGAGGCCTGTCAGTTGACAGTTGCTCTACATGTACATGTATTTGAATGCAGGATTAAAAACTCTGATGACCTGTTTTTCATATGCTCGTGATCTACTTCGAGTCTTTCCGTGTTCCTCCATTTGCTTCTCCGTTAAGTCCACGAAAACTATGTGCATATGTCTTCAAATCTTCTTCGATAATAATAATAATAATAATAATAATAATAATAATAATAATAATAATAATAATAATAATAATAATAATGATAATAATGATAACAACATATAAATTTCCATGTGCGACAACTGTAAGGAAACACAACATATTGTTAATTTGATGAATACAAAATCATGTTTCTAATGTAGACGACATTTGATGTAATCTATATTATAATAGGTATTATAAACAGGAGACAGAGACAGAAGGTAACTAAATTTTTACAAGTATTGTTCATCGATCTCCAGAGGGTATTTCAGCATGGATGTGAACGTCGCCACGCAAAAGCGGGTGTGCTGACTTTAAAAGAGATTTTTTTGGCGGGGTAAAGAAACATACATGTAACGCCGTAAATGTTGGCTGGTATCTAGGTTGATATTGCAAGCTAAACAAAAATTTGACTTTCAAACCGTCGGTTAAAATTCCATCAAAGATTTTGATAGGAAACTGAAGAGTCGGCTTTGATACGAGTTCCTTTTTGCCACGTGAAACTGCCCACTGCGGACCAGTTCGCCATTCTAGTCAACCTCTTTTCCCCATGAATAATACTTTCCATTCAATACTCTCAGTCATCCTCCAAGGCTTAAGATTATTTTTCATATATATATATATATATATATATATATATATATATATATATATATATATATATATATATATATATATATATATACTGCAATAAATAGCTTGTCTTCAGTTTGAGACTAAGTAAATAAGGTGAAGGCCTTCATCTCAATAACGGCACTTCTTTTTTACCCTGTAAATGATACTATTGATAGAATTTATTTACCAGTAAAACAAACGTCTATTTGTCTGTCTGTCTGTCTGCCTGTCACTTTGTCTCTCTGTCGAACTGACTAATAACAAATGATTGCAACCTCGGATATTTTTATGTTTTAAAATTTACAAAACTGGTCCAGGCATATGAAATAGGACTAGACAAAACAATTGACGTTTCGTGGGTTTGACTCTTCGTCAGGACAAAACAAACACAACAAACGAAAAAAAGAAATAACTGCGAGACGCGTTCGAGCAGTGGCAGAAGTGTCTGTGAAGTGGTGGAAGTGATGGGTATAGAGGGTTGGACATACATGTATTTTCAGATGTGAGCAGAAAACACAGTGAGCACATGGGGGTGGATACACGACAAGGAAGGATAAGCGGTACGGGTAGAATGCAGACAGACGGAAGGGAATTAATAGATCCGTTTGTCTGCCCACCCGTTCAACCATCCGTCTGTCAGCATGCCCGTCCACCCTTCCGTCTGTCTGCACGTCTGTTTTTCCTTCCACCCTTTCTCATTTGCGCTTCCTCTGGGATAAATGGGCTGCTATTGAGTGTAGTATTGGGGGGGGGGGGGGGGGGGGGGTGGGGGGGGGGTTGGAGAGTTGGTCTTCTTTTGGGTTTTAGGTGCAGTCTTATATCTTATGTCTGTATGCAGCTGCGTTTGTGGCGTGAGTGAGGTACATGAGGAAATGTCCATATGTTTTTTTGTATAAACGGCGTGTTAGAACTTAGGGTGTGTAAGTGATGCGTGTGTTTGGCTTTTTGTATTGTTTCTTTTAGCCTTGATCACTTAGTTTTCCTCGTGCTCGTTTTTTAAATGATGTCACTTGGCGGAATAAATTACTGTGAACTGTGAAATGTAAACTGTGAACCCATCAATCAGTTGGTTGAGCGGTCAGCCCGTCTGTCTGTCCCATACACCCCCCCTTTCCCTCTGACCCCTCCCCCTCCCCTCCCCCTCCCCCTCGTCTCTGTATACGAGCGAATGTATATGGTTTATGTGCGCCAGTGTATCTGTCTTTCTGTCTGAGTTCCTGTCTGTATGTCTGTATGACTGCCCACCTGCCTGCCTGTCAGCCTGCCTGCCTGCCTGCCTGCTTACCTGCCTGTTTGTCTGCCTGGCTGACTGGCTGACTGGCTGGCTGGCTGGCTGGCTGGCTGGCTGGCTGGCTGGCTGGCCGGCTGGTTGGCTGGTCGGCTGGCTGGCTGGCTGTATGTCTGTGTGTGTTTGTCTGTCTCTGCCGGTGTCTGTCTGTCTGTCTCTGTCGGTTGTCTGTCTGTCTGTTGTCTGTCAAGTCTCCATCTCTCTCTCTCTCTCTCTCTCTCTCTCTCTCTCTCTCTCTCTCTCTCTCTCGCTCGCTCGCTCGCCCGCTCTCTCGCTCGTTTGCTCGCAGGTTCGCTTTTTTAATTCATTCAGTCACATCATTTCGTAGATGACACCAGTGCAGTGAGAAAAAGATGTGGAATTAATCTTCATCGGAGGGATTTCCCTCCGAAACACCTAAGGCAAGCCGTCATGATTATCGCGTCTGACGGAGGTTTCGGAGCCCAAACATCTGCTGGCGTCAGCTTTAGTAATCGGATTTACATAGAAACTCCCCCCTCCCCTTCCTCCCTCTTCCCCCTTCCTCACACCCCACCGACGTGCGCTTCTTCAGTGTGCCTTGGCTTGTTTCACAGTCAGGTTGAAAACTGAACAACCTCACAGAACTACATTGATTGAAACCCAAATCCTTTCTCGTCTCCCTACCGAAGACTCTCGGTGACTATTTGCAATACCGGTAACGCCGGAAGATCATTTTCTCCTCTCTTCAGCCAGCTGTTTAGTAACAAAATGTAAAGCGTGAAGTACATAGACTCTTGTGATATGGTGAAGAGGAGAAGTAAAGTTGGGTAGGTGGCGTGGAAAATATGAACAAAGAGATTGATGAGGAATTATGTTTTACGGCCTGTCAGCCTTTGTAAGCTATGCAATGTCTTTGACCGAATACTTTTGAAGAGGTGTGCCGCATCAAAGCCAAGGCAGCTATATAGAGAACGTCGCCACCGAACTGAGACCATCCCTGCAACAACAGCAGACATCCTATGTCCTGTCTGTTTGCGACTCTGTACCTTCCAACTTGGACTACAGAGCCATTCTTGTGTGCCCAGATGACTGCGCAGATACGTCTTCCTCCAGTTTCGAGGGACCACCATGATGCTGATAATGATCATCATCATGAAGAGTATTTGGCCTCAAATATAAAGTGGATAAAGTAAGATAAGGTCAAAGCCCGATTTCCACAGTTGTTCGCCTTTGACGAATCTCGGACAGGGACGCTGTGCGTCTGTTCGTATTCCCAGCCCGTACAGCGAGAAAGGAGAGCAATGATGAGAGACAGATAAAAGAAGGACATTACCTTAAAGAGTACACATTCATTTTGATGTTTTGTTTTTTAACCGATAAGTGGGTTTAACTTTTACGGCAGTAGGAGCCGAACCGTTGCAATGCATCGTCAACTGAACATCGCACATTACGGTGCGTTGCTTGTGCCGTTGTACCCGCTTATATATAGTGTGTAGATGCAGTCGATCATCATCTCTGCGTAAGAATATATATTGCAGACGTTTTGAGCGTAGATTGTCTGCAAGTATTGTCAAAATCCTGCTAGGAAAAGATGTAGTTGTCTCACTTTTGCCCCGTATGGTGGAGATTGTGGCTTTTAAACTTGTAACACAATGAAACCATTCCTTTATTTCAACTTTGGGAACAAAACAAACGAACAAACAAACAAGTTCAATGAATGATGTTGTATAGTTTAAAACTATTTTCTGCTTAGGTGGGTTTAAAGATACATAATCTGCACTCTGAGATTCAGAAATAAACGTAACAAAATCAGGTCACCTTTACAATATTGTCAATGTGTTGGCAACTTCACTTAACATCTACGTGTATCCTCAGCGTGTCAAAATGTATTATTTATCTCTGGTATGGGAATATCATGCCGCCTTTATTAGCAAATACGCAGTAAGACTTCGTTATGAATTTGTATGTTTATGAAACGATATTACGGTTTTTACCTACAGCACGTGCTTTAGTAATTTAAAAAGCTATACAGGGAAAGAATCACTCAACCATGATCCTTCTAAAATTAATGTCCAAACGAACCAGAAAGCATGGAAGGGAGTGATGTACTACAGAAAGTACAGCAGTGAATAGCCAACAATAAAACTTCCGTGGCCGCATTTAAAACTGGCCTCAAAACTTTTTTATTTCGTCTTGTCGCGCCATGAGCATGTTTATCGTGATAATGGCGCAGTAAAAATCAAAATACATACTTACATACAATTACTCTGCTTAAACACAGGGGGCGGGAAAAAGGACTGGGTCAGGTTATAGGGGGGAAAAGTACACAACAAATATACTGGAACTCAATGTTAAGCTGATTAAGTTTTCGACACGCCCGTGCTATTGGACGGAGGGGATGAAGGAGTAAAGCGATGAATTCTGTGGGTTGGCGGAGCCTCTACAGAACGTCTCTCTTGGAGACAGTGGATCACGTCGGGTCCCAGTGTCTTCAAGAAGCCTGGCTGTGATGTATCGCCTCCAGCGTCACCTCTGACTCCTTGGATGCTTCGTTTCGATCGCACCGGAAGTCATCCGACATTTGCACAAACTTTGGAGAAGGAGTCGATTTCCGCGCATGCGCCAACGACAGGATGGCGATGCGCTCGATTTTGCGCGCGGCTGGCGTGTGAAAGGGGACGCGTGCCGATCGGCATATAATGTCACGCCCCCCACCCCCACCCCCACCCTCCCCCCAAGCCTCTCTCCCTGCCGAAACAATTCCTTACCCCTTTCCTTGTTTTCCCTCTTCCCTTTTCTTCATCCTCGTCCTACTCACTAACCCTTCATTCTCATGTTCCCCGCCTCATTTCGCCTCTACCTTGTCGTCTCGCTTTGAGTCGCCGGTGTTTGATTTTTTGCAAATGGTTGCAGACCCCTGAGTGATCGTGCCCACCAATAAGGACGGGGCGGGAGGGGGAGGGGCCGGGGGAAAGGGACTGGGCGGGAAAATGAAGCGAGTCAAGGCAAGGAGTTGTAAAGTCATTTCCCGGGAATTAACCTCCTCTCCCGGCACCGTATTAATCTCCGACCAAAGTTTCGTTGCCATGGTGACTATCGGGCCGCTCCGGCTGACTCGCTCGCCGAGGGTATTGGGAGTCCGGGAAAGTGTTACCTCCCAACCCCATCCGCCAAGTTGGAATCAATGCCAAATTGTCCCGGGGCCAGGGCTACGTGATTACCTCCCTTAGCGAGATAGGTGGCGCGCACGACGTCTCTCTAGGTGGCGCCTTCCACGAGGCTGACAGGGGAATAGTCGCGACCCTCCATCTATCAACATCTGAATTTCTTCCCGCCAACGTTGCTAATAGCTTTGGAATAGTCTTATCTCGCCAGAAATTGCTTTATTTCGCATTGCTGGAGCCGCCTTCTTCGATGACCTCTGCGCCGTTTCGGGAAGGCTGGCTTCACCTCTATTCCCGTCCTTCAACGAAGATCTCCCCTCCACAAGGTTCATTTGCATTTAGCAGTGGCCCTCCTGATTAACCTTTGCTCTTCTTAAACCTCGTGCACAAAAACGCGCACGTATGCACACGCACATACATACACACATACACACACGCACACACACACGCACACACACATACATACACACATAGGCACACACATACACACACACATACATACACACACAGAGTTATCTTCTTTATGCTTCCAATTTGCAATGCACAGAACTTTTAGCCATCTTTCGACCATCATTTGGCAATGGTGAAACTCGTGGGCGTCCTTCCAACTGGCTTCAGCATCCTCAACCATCCGCTCTTAGTTTTCGTCAGTGAAAATCCACAGAACTTCTGCAGGAATCTATCTCGCTCCTCAATCCATTTCCATTGTGCCCTGATGATCCTGATTCACCTTCTGCTTCTGGCTCGCGTTTTCTATCACCGATGTCTTCGGTCTTTTATTTTGCAGTGTTCAGAATCATTGAGTGTTGCAGTGTCTCTGCCTTCTCTTCTCGCTCAAATTCTCCGCCTCTTCTCCTCCAGCTACTCTACCTCACCCCATTTTCCTTTCTGCTATCCTCTACCTCTCGCCCCGAGAGCACTCCTTCAACTTAGATTTGGACAGGCGGCAGGGACCGGGAATGGGATGGGATGTCCGCCTTATCTCTGGCCCTGCCGATCCCGTTGATGGTCCATTGCCTTTGAAACGCCTCTAAACGTTTTGATCGATAGCATCCCGGTGGCGGATCGAGGCCTGCCAGCCTGATGGGCCGCCGTCAAAGAAGGCCGGAAGGCCATGAATCCCAATGCGGTCGTCCCGTCTTCCGAGCCGTTACACAAGGTCGGCTTGCAGGAACAGATGTGGGTGGAGTGCAAGGGAAAGAAAAAACGGTGGCGATGAGAGAGGGAGTCTGCAACGCAGAAACCACGAGGCCCTCCCTGGTGGTGACTGTCTGGTCGATGGAAGCCCCTGGTTCGGCTGCCCTGTGGGGATGGTCAATATACAGTTCAGACATCCCAGTCTATAGTTAAAGCCCAATGCCTATAGGTAGGTGGATTGATTGAAGGAGCGTGTAGCGACCAAAATAATTTCCCTTCCAAAATAATTTCCGGAAGTCATCGCAGAGTTATCTGCGAGGGACGTGCTGAAAATTCAACTCTAAAAAGAGAGGCGGCACCCGCCACTCCGCCTGACTGACTTCGCACGCCCGGGGAGTTATGCTAAGATCCGGCCGCGTTAATATATCTGCGTTTTGTGACAAACGTCTTGCTCGGCGGTACTGTACTCCATGCACCTTAACGGTCCGCGTGATTCGGGTGTAATCTTAAGCTAAACGACGTTTATTGGCGCTGCTGAAATGGTCGAAGTCGGAAACATTCGGAACGTCGTTTAGCTTAAGATTACACCCGAATCACGCGGACCATTAAGGTGCATGGAGTACAGTACCGCCGAGCAAGACGTTTGTCACAAAACGCAGATATATTAACGCGGCCGGATCTTAGCATAACTCCCCGGGCGTGCGACGTCAGTCAACGGTCGCGTTTTATAAAACCAGACTAAAAATATACTACAGGGAGGTGACTCCCATATTATTTCCGGCAGGGAAGACGGCTTTGCACGGGAAAAAACTTTTTTGAACGCTACATTATGTGTAAACGACACAAATGCACCAAAAACACAAAAACTCGTAAAGCAACTAATGCGTCGTTTGTCGGGATATATTCCATGCGAAGAACAGGTGCAGGAGTGGTAAATCGCATAAAGAGAGAGCCGAGCAGATAACTCTGCGATGACTTTCGGAAATTATTTTGGCCGGGAAATTATTTTGGTCGCTACAGAGCGTGCCACTGCTCCCAGCATATACGCGTCTAAATCCCATACGAAGTTGGGCGCTGATTGGTCGCGAGTCAGTACTCATTTTGCGCGGTTTTCTGTTGATTGGTTACCTACAAATAGGCCCCACTGTTTCCTTGCGCATTGAGCTTAGATATTGACCTGTTTCTATATCAGACAGAGACCATGTGTTCAAAAAGAACTGAATCTCTTACAGACTGTGAGCGCAAAGAACTGCTCCGTCCAATATTTCCGCGGCCACGAATTTCTCAACAGCCAATCGAGTAGAAAAGAAGTACTGGAGACTTTAGTCCAACTTCAAAATTGTATTTCAACAGCCAATCGGCAAATACAACGCGGCAAAAGAACAAGAGTGCACAACTGAGCTCTGAGACAGTATCTTCGAATACTTCTTTGTTATCAAATAGCTGAGTGGCACACAGCTATTTTAAACAACCAATCAGCGCCCACCTTTGAAAGGGATTTAGTCACTGTCCCCTCGGCTTGCACAGATGTAAACTAAATAGTGTCGTCAAAAGTTAGCTATGGAATGCCCTGTTGTAGAATATTTTAATATAATACTTTTTTAATAATGAAGACGGAAAGATGCTCAAATAATCGTGATGGCTTTGAATGCAAATTATTTTCTTGGCACTTAAAGATATCATACCTGACATTAAAAAAAAGAAATTGACACGATTAGAATTGTCCATATAGTGATGCTAAAAACGTAATAGAAAGATGACCATCGTACAAACATTTCATTGTTAATCTCATATACATCTAAATCCTAAAAACTCATTAGTAGATGAAATTATGTTTTTACACGACTGGTGTGAGCTTTCTTTGCAACGGACTCAAGGATGTTAAAGAAATGATTGTCGTTGAAACACCAGAAGAACTTGGTGCGGGGGAACGCCTTGGTGACGCGTTGGGGATGGCCCCCCGACAGTTGAGGCGCGCCTGGTCCGACGCGTTCAGCTGCAGACTAGTGTGGTCTGTCTCCAACGCCTTCTTCAGTTTCTCCTGCTCCAACAAAACCAAGGAATTTTTAAAGAACCATTTAAATAAAAAAGTTTACACACATGACTTCACTCCAAGGACAGAGCGCTCACCCGCAGTCACTTAGTCTTGTGCCGTATAGTTAGCGAGAATAGAGCGAGAGAGCGAGCGAGAGCGAGAAAGCGAGAGAGAGAGAAAGAGAGAGAGAGAGAGAGAGAGAGAGAGGGAGGAAGGGAGAGAGAGAGGGGGGGGAGGGAGAGAGAGAGACAGAGAGAGAGAGAGCGAGAGAGAGAAAGAGAGATAGAGAAAGAGAGAGAGCGAGAGAGAGAAAGAAAGAGAGAGAGAGACAGAGAGAGAGAGACAGAGAGAGAGAGAGGGAGAGAGAGAGAGAGAGAGAGAGAGAGAGAGAGAGAGAGAGAGAGAGAGAGAGAGAGAGAGAGAGAGTCTCGCCATTACGAGAAAAGGAGGTGAAGAATACACCAGTCAACATCATATTTTTCTTCAGGTCATTGTTGTGGACAAAGAGGTGAACCGTCTCGAGACGCAGTCGTTCTGCATTGATCACTGTGGCGGGGCACCCAGGCTTGCAAAGGCTCATTGAGGCCTGGCGGGTGTACACAGAGTCTCCACGAGAAGGTCGCTCTTTTGCGCATTGAGAAGGCGTTGTCATAGGGAACGAGATTTGTTTCTTTCGCATCGGGCGTAGCCAGGGAGTGCCCTGCTCCCCTTATCAGCGTGGAGCAATGTTGACCCTCTCTGTTTATCGTCTTTTCACCGCCATGGTGGTCATTCTCAAGATCGGGACCTTTCATCCTCGACGATGGACCCCCGGTATTTTCCCATGATACCCGAGCGTTTGTTCTTCTAATAAACCTCATTAAAACATCTTCTTTCTGGCGCTCTTGGGGCACCGGCGCACGGGACCTTCCAAACATTCCCGCGCCTTCTTCGCTTCCTGTCTACCGCGCGCGTGTTTGCACGTGCAGATCGAAAAGCAGGGGGCAACATGTCTGTTTCATGTTGTCAATTTCCACGCCCCCTCTCCAGATACGACGAGGAGGCGTGGGGGACAAAGAGGCGGATGTCCTCTTCAGTTCGTGCGGGCGGCTCCCGACTTTTCCCGCTCTTCCTGCGTCCCGTCGATCTCATTGGACAAACACGGCTCGTGCTGCCGGCAGACGCCATCTTGCCCCAGTCCAAACATGGCGTCTGTCCCCAAATACGGGGAATCCGGTGCAGAGTCCACGGAGCCGAAAGGGTCCCCGGGAGCAAGCCTCGATGACCCTTGACCGTGAGTGGGGTCCACTGCCCGGAAACACGGGTTTGCGTCTCTGCTCGCGCTGGACACAACTTCCGGTTCCAAGATGGCGGCCCCAGTGTCCTACCTCTAGACTCTTTGGCGTGTTCCTGTCTGTAGCTTGGTTCACGTTTGAGATTATCGGCTAAATGAAAGAAGTTTATTATGTAATATAAAATAGGTACTGCTCTCTGGTATCCCAAATTTTACTGATTAAATGTTCTGCTGTAGGGTTGTACAACTTTTAATCTTTCATTCAGAAAACGACTCTTAGAAAAACAAATTGCTGCGAAATTCAAGACAGTGATTCATATTTGGTTAGTTTATTAATCCGACACAAATCCTACTTGACCTAAGACTAACTTTTATAATTCTTATTTCGCTTTTTGTCGACATATCCAGCATGCTTGCACCCACAAAACTCTGTTCTATTTGTCAGGCATGTTTTCTCTCTCTTGAACAAGTACGGATTCTGCCTCAGCCTCTTTCGCTTCGTCAGTTTTCATCCGGATCGAAAAACTTTTTTCATTCTTCCCTCTCTTCCTTTTCCCATTTCATTCGCTCCCTGCATCCATCCCCGCTTATCTTCTTTCTCCATCTCTTCAGCAGCGCATGGGGCTTCATGTCACAGACAAAACGGTTTCATGCTAATGAAACGGCATCGGGACAGGGGTTTGGATCCCCTGAATGCCATTCGTTTTCAACGTTAATCCCCTGCGCATTCTCTCTCGCCCGACGTTGCTTTTCGAGGGCTCCCGGACCCAGGACCCGGAAACCCCAAGCAGACGGCATCAGAGGGCTCCGGGAAAAGTCCCAGACTCTTGGACTGGCACTGAATCCAACGACCCCGGGGGATGAAGGGATAGGAAAGAGGAAAGAGATGAGGGGAGGGGAAGAGGGGAGAGGGAGGGATTCAATAGAATGCCAGTCGTGAGTCAGAAAGAAAAGGCGATTGGATCTTTAGCCAGTATTGACAAAGCGGCTCCGGGGCCCCCGAGCTGGCGGAATTGCCTGTCTCTGCCGTGGACTGATAAGGGAGGAGAAGGCAGGAGGCTGGCCCAGGGACTGCAGCGCTTATCTGCACGTGCGGCTCGTCTTCTAGCCACCAGCGTCTGGCCCCAGCTCGCCCTTCCTTTTATCTACAGCTATATGGGCGATAGCCGCATCCGAGAGGCCCCGGCCTAAGTCGCTTATCGTTTAAATACTGTAATAAATTCTAATGATGAATAACTGCCTGCTTATGAGCAAAATTGAATTTCTAAATTTATCAGCTGCTCTGTCCTCCAGCCGAAGGGGGTTTAAAAACCCCGTCTCCTCTCCCTCTCGTCTCTCTCTCTCTCTCACTCTCGCCGTCACTGTCTCTTCGCCGTCGGGGTTTCATGGTGGGTGGGTGTGAGGAAAGGATGCTGGGTGTGTTTCTTGCCACTTGTCCTCTCTGCCAGGAGATGAGGGTGCACGGCTCCGTCAGAGTTGTCGCACCTGTCTCCGAGCGTGGACTACGTGCAGCATTGGTTGTCAACGAGGCCTGAAGGAGAAAATGGCCGCTGAGCGGGATTTGATGGCAGGTCGCTTCCTGTCAAACTGTCATCATCAGCTTGCCCGCTGCTGGAGGGAGAGGGGAAATGGTTGAAGGTAAGTTGGATGTTGAGACGGTTCTCATCTTTTTGTACTTCTTTTTTCTTGTCCGCGAATTTTCGCTCGGGTTCGGTGTAGACGACATCACACCTGGTATTAAAAAACCTCGCACTTGATGGGTAGGATGACAAAGCATTTTTTATTTGAAGTACTGTATGTTTTTCGTGTGTGCACTTGGAATCGATGCTGACCGTAAAGCTGCAGGTATTGCCTTCCAAATGCTGACTCGTAATAAGGAAACTATCGTCTGGGTTTCCACTTGAACTCTACAATACAAAGTGACGTGGTTATTGGCAATTTGTGAAGGATTAGAAGCAACTCTTTACAATCAAAACCACCCGTAAACACACGCTTTATTCTCGCTAACAATCTGGCACTAGGCGTAGAGAGAATAGTCACTTTATTCTTTTGGTGAACTCGATCGAAGTATCAGACTGAACTTAAATGGGAATACAATAGCCATTAATGAAAGCAGTCCTTGCTATATCATTAGCATGATCAGGTATGCTGTGACGTCAGTGTGGCTCATTCGTTAGTAACTTTTAGAAGTAAAGGCAGATGCGCAAACAGGTTCTATCATTTCTCATAATGTTCTCAAAATTTCATATACAGCGGAGGGAAGACCTGTTGACATATTGGTAAAATTAGAGTATTATCATCATCACAAGTCACGATATATTTCAGTCACATGATGGCGTTATAAACAAAAGACAGTTTAGTTGAAGCTTATGACGAAAATACTTTGAAATGGAGATTCACGCAGCTGCGGTTGATACAAGCCAGAGACAAGAGTGAGAGTGAAAGACATATATATATATATATATATATAATATAGTAGTATAGATACGAAGAGAGAGAGAGATAGAGAGGGAACAGATAGAGAGAGAGAATGAGGAGAAGAGAGAGAGAGCGAAAGATAGAGAGAGAGCGAAAGAGATGAGAGAGAGAGAAGAGAGAGAGAGAGACTGAGAGCAAAAGAAGAGAGAGCAATGAGAACAGACGAGAGAGAGAGAGGCAAAAGAGAAAGAGAGAGAGCAAGAGAGAGAGAGAGAGAGAGAGAGAGAGAGAGGGAGGGAGGGAGGGGGGAAGGGGGGGAGGGGGGAAGGGGGCGGAGGGAGGAAGGGATAAACAAATCATACACTCGTTTTGGTTATCCTATAATAATACATTTCCATTTATTTATATTCAAAGGATATCAATTTCCGTTTGAGTTATGCTTCTTACCAAATGTAGAACGTCACGCTTTAGGATCATACAACAGCTTTTGACATTATTAGATTTTATCCCCTTTGAAAGACGTGTCGAATGTCCTTTTAATTTCCCCTATGGAGGAAAACAAGTCCTGTTTCAGGACAGGACTACTTGAATTAGAGGAGTAATAAACAGGACCTTGATCGTCAACAACAGAATGAAAATGATGATGATGATGATGATGATGATGTTGTTGTTGATGATGATGATGATGATGATGATGATGATGATGATGATGTTGTGTTGTTGTGCGTACCTGGGCTAAAACACCCCCGGATCACCCAAGGGGTAGAATGATTGCGCCGTGTGACTGTTTTTGAAACACCGCCATATAGGGCAGCCACACCCGTATTCAGGGAGATTGATCTCTTGCTCCAGAGAATGCAAGTTGTTATGTTAGGAACTTACCCCGGCTGAAGATAATACCACATAACCACAACATAAACAACATTTTGCTGTAGCCTTGTTTTGGGAGTCAATCAAAAAACAACAACTTTTGCCAGAGCAAGATGATGATGATGATGATGAGGAGGAGGAGGATTGGACCTGTCAGACATATTCATTATTGACGTTGTTTCTCCAAGGTGTATCCAGTCCTTTTTTGGGTGAACTTACGGTGGAGTATTCCTGGGCGCGAGCGCACAAGACACTACACGGCCAGCGAAAAAGGAGAGAGAAGTAAAAATATAGAGCGGCGCGGGGCGAGTGGTGAGTCCTGTGTGTGTGTGGAGTGTGAGGGAGGAAAGAGGGCTTATGTGTAGGCCCACCACGAGCCTCAGACGGCGGAAGGGGGTAGGGGGGGGGGATGGGCGGGATGGGAGATGCGTGGTTGGGGCGGGCGGGGACATAGATTGGCGTCGTAAAGTCACCAGGCCAGCTGAAATGGAGCGAGGAGGACGGGAGTCAAGATACCCGCCTGCAACGCGGGAGGACGTGAGAGCCTGAAGGAGGAGGAGGAGGAGTCTGGGCGGAGACAGGAGGAGGAGGAGGACGGAGCAGGAGCAGGAGCGAGGAGGACGGAGCAGGAGCAGGAGCCAGGT
>JAWQFJ010024289.1:30000-55000 GCA_034096865.1 Theodoxus fluviatilis | reverse complement strand
ATTCGTGAACTTTGATCGATTTGATGGCAGCATAAAGATCTTGTCATTCAAATAGACAGCTACGAATAACTAACACTACCAACCGAATAAACATTTTACAGTTGCTTACCAAAGTCTTTCAACCACGTGGTATTATAATATAGCCACGCCACTGATCTGTTCATGTGGCCTGCAAGGAGACTAAAGATAACTCGTCTCTTAAAGTCTTTGTAGAGTCCGATTCTGACGTCATGTTTGATGTCGATGTTGTTGGCCAGACAGCTCCTGGCATTTAAGACTTCTTTGCACTCTCACGTGTTTTCAGATGGAGCTGACTTTGAAGAACTAGGTATTCTGTTCAAGGCGAGCACGCCTGTGATCAGCAACACTGAATGCTCAAGGTTCTGGAGACGTGTCGTAGACAAAAGTATTTGTGCCTATAAACCAGGACATGGGGCCTGCAAGGTTGGTTTCTCCTTATCTTTGAAAGCGTGATTGTATGGGAAGTGCATACATTTGCTGACCTTAAAAACATAAATAAATAAATGCAGAAATAATGTTTTGGCTGACTTCGAGTGGGAGAAGTAGAGAAAGTCCTCAGAGGAAAGACACAAAGTAAAAGAGGTTAAGAGAAATCAGGTTAATACTACAGCAAAGACATAAAGGCCAGACATGGCAGCTAATGTTGGACCAAGTTTGCTGTCATTTGTTTTGTATCTCTTTTTAGTCAACAAATGTATACTGATGTAGGAGCTAAAAAATTATAATGCCTGATAATATATGTCATCAGTTTCCATGGCAACGATCCAAAATGGCCGCCAAACAAAAAAAATCAAAAGCCTATAACTTCTATTCTATGAAACTGATTCCAATTTTGTTTATTGCAATTGGTTTAATTCCTCAATGGTCACATATTTACGTTGTTTCAATGCATTTGGATGGTTATGGATTTTTTTTTATTTATTTTTATAAAAAGGCCTACACAGGTGTGTGTTTTAACCGCCTGATTATGATTTATGAAGAAACTACATGGTTTAAGTCAATGAGCAAACGTAATTATCTTCAAAAATATCCAAACTAGCAGTGTGCCAAAGTAGAAGTATTTATCTTCAAAACTTACTGAGCCTTAGGGATTTGAAGACACCAAGACGCACACAAAGCACAAAACGCAGAAAAAGGGGAAGAAAGAAGGCTAAAACAACACTTACAGATTGATGGTCCCTGCTCCATGCAGACAGCAAAATCCAGTGTGATTTTTCACAAGTATACATATGCAGCACACAGAAGTAAAAATATTCCATTTGAAGTCACATTGATGAAATATATTTCACCTAATAATATTATATACGTTATTGCTGAGAGCAACCGGCGAACTCGAAGTTCAACTCGAAGCCGATATTCGTAACGCTGACTCATTCAACCCTTCAGTCTTGGCCTTTTTTACAAGTATACATATGCAGCACACAGAAGTAAAAATATTCCATTTGAAGTCACATTGATGAAATATATTTCACCTAATAATATATATGTTATTGCAGAGAGCAACCGGCGAACTCGAACTAGTCGAAGTTCGACTCGAAGCCGATATTCGTAACACTCTCATTCAACCCTTCAGTCTTGGCCTTTTTAGCAGCAGCTGCTTGCTTTGCTTGCAGGCGACGCTTTTGTTTCTGTGGACAAGGCATTCTCTTTGCTCAACACAATTGTAACAGTAATCAATTTCGAGAAATAGCCTTGAAATATGATGAACAGTCAAAAGTCGCGTGGAACAATGCAGCCATATTGTTTACAATCGCGGTGCATTGTGGGCAGGCCGAGTGAATCGACGAGGTGTTTGCTGTGCTCTGATTGGCTAAACTTTGACCCAGACACTTACGCTATCAATGAAATAGTAATGCGTAGCCTTATATGGAAATCTATCGCAAACATTGCCGCTCATTCAAATGCTGGTGACCAATCGCAGTGAAGTCTATTTTTGTCGACAGTGCAGGGCAACACAGCTTCGAAACGTGAGCTATCTGGTGGTACCAAACATCGCATATTTCCCAAAGCGTTGCTATGCGTTTGAGGGCTTTAAAAATGGCCATGTTTTAGAATCCTTAGCATAAATATCCAAGCCCACGCTTTTGTAATAATGTTTTAACGACTTTTGCCTATTTTCTTTACAAGATGTTATTGTTGGAGTCGATAGATTAGATGTTGAGGAAGCAAATTCTGCAAAAATCCGAAAATCACTTTTTTGGTCTCAAACAGCTGCCGTGTCTGGCCTAAGCAAGCTTTGATAACACTCCTCAGTTTAAAGTGCTTTCGCAGCTCTGTCGATACACGTTTCACTGCAGCCCGGAAAGGTGTGAGACTGAAACACGTTCAGTTCGGAGGAAACATATGCCTAGCTTGTAGGGAAATAGTTCTAAATGCAGTCTCTCCTCAACAAAAAGTATTGTGCGGCAACAGACACGCAAACCTCTCACCCAGTTTGCACAGACTGTGGATTGTAAAGAAGACACGGAAACTTGGTCGGAAAGCCAAATTCTGCAGCGAGCACACAGTCGTGTAGCTTGGTCGTGTCGCATGCCATGGGCTTTACGTAGCAGTGACGTCAGCATCCTGGACTTCTAGGTCCACGTCTTTCTTCCTTGGTGCGCTGACTCTTGCTCCCGACTTCTCTCACAGGATCTTCCGCTGTCTCTCTCTCTCCCTGCAGGGTGACAGCGGGGGTGCCTTGGTGTGTGACGGCAAGCTGGCTGGCATTGTCTCCTACGGGAAAGCGGACTGCAGCACCCTGATGCCCACAGTCTTCGCTAGAGTCAGCGAGTACTTCACATGGATCCGCTCGCACCACTGACGTCCTTGCTGGACATGTCCAAACCAGAATCAGGTCCTACTATTCCTGGAGCAAAGTGATTGACAGTAAATGTCATCTTGAATGATATTGGCGTTGAGTGATTTTTCCCCCCTTGCACTCTGTGAAGCCACTGGTCTCCAAAACATTTGCCAGTCAATCTTTGGTACACACATTCACTCCCTCACCACCCCCATTCACTAACCCTGCTACAACTTATCAAACAAACAACTAAAAATAGATAACGCAACCACAGCCATCTCATTTAAATACACTTTGACAGGCCAACAACCTCCAAAACAGCTACAAAAGTTATTTGGTGTCTCGTGTGTCATTCCCACAGGGATGTATCTCAGCCTCTCATCACAGTTCTCTGACAACTCTGCTCACATCCGAAGAACAAGCACTCTGCCCACACAAGAACATGTAGAATCCGCCTCCAAGTCCTGACCCCCACCTGCCAAGGGTTGTACTCGTATCTGGCATCTCCTTCCCCTTCCCCGGCACACATCACCTAAATCTTCATACCTCGCCCGTTTCTGTTCATGTGCTGACACAACGTGTATTCTCATATGGCATTCTCAGCTCTGGAGTATTCTTTTACTTCAGACCAGATGATAATCTGTGGACGCTGATAGGACTACAGAATACTGAGAGAGAGAGAGAGAGAGAGAGAGAGAGAGAGAGAGAGAGAGAGAGAGAGAGAGAGAGAGAGAGAGAAAGAGAGAGAGAGACACAGAGACACAGAGACACAGAGAGAGAGACAGAGAGACACAGAGAGAGAGACAGAGAGACACAGAGACACAGAGACACAGAGAGAGAGAAAGAGAGAGAGAGAGAGAGAGAGAAAGAGAGAGAGAGACACAGAGACACAGAGACACAGAGAGAGAGACAGAGAGACACAGAGAGAGAGACAGAGAGACACAGAGACACAGAGACACAGAGAGAGAGAGAGAGAGAGAGAGAGAGAGAGAGAGAGAGAGAGAGAGAGAGAGAGAGAGAGAGAAAGAGAAGTCGAACTCAAACTCGAACTCGAACTCGAACTCGAAACTTTATTGATAGGGCCACCAGCCCATTACAAATAACAATACAACACAATCTTCATAATTTGCTACATTTATGACAAACTCCACTCAACTCCAATATAGCGACTTCTCTCCTTTTCATCGCATGGTAAAGATATGTGCAAACAGCTCGTAAAATGATTTGCTCTTTTGCTCCCATAAGGTATACAAACACCTTGACATCTTCTCGTACGTGAGGAACCAAATGCTTGACACGTAGATCGCTCACGGCTTGACATCGCATTAAAACATGGTGTTCGTCTTCGTCCTCCTGGCACAATGGACACAATAATTGGATCATTTCGAATCGGTGCTTGTGGATATACAATTCACTGGTGCCAAAACGAAATTTAATACACACCTCTTTGAAAACCTTTGTGTCCACCTTATACAGATATGCTTCTATTCCAGGTGTAATTTTAAACTCTCTATAGACCGCATATCTTTTACTACTGTACAACTCATTTGACCAATGCTCTCTGAACCTGTTGAGCAGAGCATCTTTCAATCGGCACAGAAAAGACGACTCACTCTGGACTACTTGACTTTCCCAAAAGCATTTCAAATTGTTCTCACTAAGCATTGTACGTACTTTGCTTGCTCAATTATTCCCACAATCTATGGTTTTCATGAGTATTTTGTATATACGTTTGGGTAACCTTTCCTCATCCATTCTCAGGATCCAATACTTGGCAAGTCTCACGACTGCGTTAACAGATAAAGTGTATCGACCATTGTCTCCATATATCATGATATTTGGTGTTTTAACAGGCACATTCAAAAATTGTTTAATACCGTATAGATGGACAGTTTCAATAACGTTGCATTTGCTCAAGCCCCATACTTCAGATGCATAAAATAAAATATAGGTTGTACTTGGCCCTCAAATATCTTAAAGAACAGATCAGGAACCACATAGTAAAGTTTTTTCAATATTTTACAAATTTGGACAGCTGCTGTCTTTCCTCTCGAAGCTAGTTCCACCATAGCAACGTCAGAACTCATCTTGGTCGTAAAACTGTATCCTAAGTATTTTTATTCATTGACAACCTCCAACTTTTGTTCGTTAATAAACCAACAATCATGTGCAGCAATATGACCCGACCCCCCTTACCAAAAATCATCACCCTTGTTTTCTGGAGATTCACACTGAGACCCAACCTAGATGATGCCACTTTCAAGTTGTCAATCTGGTTTTGGAGACCGACGACAGTGTCCGAAAATAGAGCAATATCATCTGCAAATAATAAAATCGATATTTCCGGTGTATTTGTCATAAGTTGTATTCCATGTTTACAATTGTTCTTAATTTCTGTGGCATGGGTATTGATTACAATAGAAAATATTTTCGGACTGCATTTACAACCCTGTTTTAGTCCTCGGTCACATGGGAAAATTTCGGATGTGACATTTCCAGATCGAATACAACATTTGACATTTTCGTACATTGACCTGAGCACATTGCATATTTTACCAGAAAATTCTTATTTCTCCAAGATTTACCACAAGGCAGACCTGTCTATACTGTCAAATGCTTTACGAAAATCAATAAAAGCTACATACAACTTCTTTTTGGGGTCAAGTATTTTTCTGCAATACCATGTAACCCAAATATGTTGTCAACAATGGAATATCCCTTCCAAAAGTCAGCCTGCTCTTCAACAATGATTTCTTTCAGGTCCAACCATCGATCAATTATGTTTTGTGCAGCATGTAAACACACCTTGCTAAAAATACTTGTCAGATTGATCCCTCTGTAAATGTTCGGATTTTTATTATCTCCCTTTTGGTGTATCGGGATTATTGTTAACTCACGCCATAGTCGTGGAAAATTGCCTGTGTCAAGAATAGAATTGAACAGTATCACCAAATAGGGTATGATAATATAAGGTGAACATTTCATCATTTCCACTAGTATTCCATCTCTACCACCTCATCCACTTCAATAGGATCATTCAGGCAGTTTGAGTCGCTGCCAAACTCGACTGGTTTTATTTCACAATACACCGGTAAAAGTCTACTTTCATTTTCTGCGTAGATTTCACGAAAGTGCTGTACTCATACTTCTGGTCCAATTGGGGATACATTATTTTTTCAGAACTGTAACGTTTTCAAAGTTTTCCAAAATCTTTCTGAATTTCGAATATTTTCGGACTAACACATCGTCATTTACTCCTTAAATAAGGATTTCATTCTTCTTAATAACGTTTTGTATTCATTTCTGTTTTTGGTGTAATAGATTCTGGCATCTGTATTACGTTTAGTCTGAAATTTACGTAGTTTCTGTCTAACAATCTTCTTAAACTCATGGTATTCTTTATCAAACCACCTATAATCATTTCTCAACGTGGTTTGGTTAAATGACCTAATACACGAATCATGCTTAATACACTCTCCACAGCATTTGCATAATCATCAACACACACACACACACACACACACACACACACACACACACACTCACACACACACACACACACACACACACACAGTGAGACAGACAGACAGACAGACAGACAGACAGACAGACAGACAGACAGACAGACAGACAGACAGACAGACAGACAGACAGACAGACAGACAGACATACATAGAGACAGTTAGACAGACAGATAGACGGGGCAGACGAGATAGACAGACAGACAGACGAGATAGACAGGCAGACGAGACAGATAGAAAGGCAGACGAGACAGACAGACGGGGCAGACGAGACAGACAGACGGGGCAGACAGACGAGACAGACAGACGGGGCAGACGAGATAGACAGACAGACAGACGAGATAGACAGGCAGACGAGACAGACAGAAAGGCAGAAGAGACAGACAGACGGGGCAGACGAGACAGACAGACGAGGCAGATGAGACAGACAGACGGGGCAGACGAGACAGACAGACGGGGCAGACGAGACAGACAGACGGGGCAGACGAGACAGACAGACGGGGCAGACGAGACAGACAGACGAGGCAGATGAGACAGACAGACGGGGCAGACGAGACAGACAGACGGGGCAGACGAGACAGACGGAAGGGGCAGACAGACAGACAGACGGGGCAGACAGACGGGACAGACAGACGGGGCAGACGAGACAGACGGACGGGGCAGACAAACAGACGGGGCAGACAGACGGGACAGACAGACGGGGCAGACAGACGGGGCAGACGGGGCAGACAGATGGAGCAGACAGAGCAGACAGACGGGGCAGACAGACAGACGGGGCAGACAGACGGGGCAGACGGCGCAGACAGACGGGGAAGACGGGGCAGACAGACGGGGCAGACAGACGTGGCAGACAGACGGGGCAGACAGACGGGCAAACGTGGCAGACGGGGCAGACGGGGCAGACGTGGCAGACGGACGGGGCAGACAGACAGACAGACGGGGCAGACAGACGGGGCAGACGGGGCAGACAGACGGGGCACACAGACGGGGCATACAGACGGGGCAGACAGACGGGGCAGACGTGGCAGACGGGGCAGACAGACGGGCAGACGTGGCAGACGGGGCAGACGGGCAGACAGAGACAGAGACCAATCGCTATTTATCTCACCTGCTTACTTTTTGTATTCTACATGATATTTGGATGCGGATTAAAGCCCTCTGGATGCTTGGACAAGGGGATTTTGCTGCGCTGATGACTACAGCGTGTTAGCAATGACGCATTGCTTCGCAAAGCATACTCCATCATGAAGCAGAATTAATACCAGGCCTAGCTGGGACAAAGGCGGCTTACGGTGCCATGTCCTCCGGTTGTGTTGATTATGTCATTGTCATCTGTGTAGTTTCCAGCTTCCAGATGGCTTTGCATGATACCTGCTAAATTCATGTCGCCTTACCCTCGCTACCAAGGATGGGTTTAAGCCTCCTCACGTCTCAATTCTGGGAAGCGTGTTTCTTCTTACCACTCTCCTAGTCAACCTGATTGGGTTGTGATTTGTAGGCTATCGGGGTTGTTTAAAAGGTCGTTTTCCCGATGAATACGTTTGTTTCTTTGGATGATTTATCTTCAAATCCTTGCAGAATTGCTGCTTTGAAAAGAACAAAATCTCTAGGAAAAATGTTTTCAAAGTTCAGTCATTGCCTGTTTAACATAAATGAAACACGGGGCGATTGGGGGTAGAAGTGGCTAGTGTTAATACTCAGAATGTGTGCATGCTTGCACGCCACTGTACAAAACGCTGCCGAAGCAGCTTGTATCAAGAAATGACGTTATCCTGTGGGGCTCTGTAGCCGAGCAGATGGACCTGCCGTCGCTTGCAGCTGATGGGTACGGTGTTCGAAGCTGTATAGATCTTAGAGTTGAGTTCTTGGTCAAGGTGCTTCACCCACATCGCGTGTCCTGCCAGGAGTAAAACCGGTCACTGGGCGCTGCACAGCGGAGACCGGGGGTGAAATCCCCCATGAAAATTTCCTCAAAAAGGACAAAAATAAATATCATTATTATCAGTATCATTACTGTCATTATTATTTTGTTGTTTCACTCATCATTTAGAAGTCTCGATATTTGCGAGCAGTTGATGCTTTTGTAAGTTTTTTTGGTGTGTGCGTGTATGTGCGCGTGTGTGCGTGTGCGAGTGTGTGTGTGTATGTGTGCATGCATGCCTTCCTGTGTGTATGTATGCGTGCATGTGTGTACATGCATGCGCGTGCTCGCGTGTGTGTTCATTGGTGTTGTATATAAATGTGTGGGTAAATGAGTATATGTGTGTGTGAATGCATGCATGCGTATGTGTGAATGTGTGTGCATGGTTGCATGCACGCATTTGTTGACATTAAGCATGTGTAACCTTTCAGTGTGTGTTCATTTTAATATCTTTTTGTGCTTTTTAAATGTCGTTTTCTTCCATACTTACTTCTGATTAACTTGAGGAAGAAATTCTTGCTACGGAGCTTTTGCTATTGATAATGACACGTTAACACGTATCGGAGTAACATAACTTTGTCAGATATTGCGTGGATTTTCATAACGTTGATTAAACAGCGCTCTAATCCTACAACAAAATGGAACGGCAATCTAAATTGCTCTCATCCATCAGGGATATATGTCATTTCGCCAGCAGAGAGAAAGAAATTACGTTGCATGTGAAAATTTAGAAAAATATGTTCAGTTTTATCAATGTTGTGATACTGCTGCAAACGCCCTCGAACATATGGGATTTTAGTTTGCGATTGACATACTAAAAACTGTTTCGCAAATATTAGCACCAGTAGTAACCTGCACTGGATTCTAAATTTTATGAGCCACATTTCCTCCTCTATATATAGAAACTGCGTTGAAAAGGTACAATCATGAAAACAATGTAGACGCATTTGGTGTCATTTGAAAGTAATTTTAATGAGCCAGAAATAATGGAATAGACAACAACAATATAAACAGTATAATAAACACACTTCCTTTCTGAGAAGTATTCATTTATTAATGATACATCAACACGCACTGCCAACAAACCAAAGTAACCAAGCACGCAAACAAATAAGCAAACCCCCCCCCCAAAAAAAAATAAATAAATAAATAAATAAAATCTGCCCCAGCTCCTTTAAGAAAGGAAAACTGTAACTTTAAGGACTTCAGTGTCATCGCTGTCCTCATCAATGACGTCATCATCATTGCTATTGGCCTTGTCGTCGTCTTCTCGTTTGTCATCAACGATGTCATCATGACACAATAACTATTAACGACATGACGACGAGGAGGAGCCGATGATGTCATCGCTCCCGCCCCTTCCTTACGATTATGTCCCTGTCCTTGCAGATGCTATCAGTTCCGGACCGGTCAAGAGAGGCGCTATAGGAACTGGGCTGGAGGGGGCGTTGCGGCCACTGTTCAGAGCCAGGAGAACCGCGGACTCCTCTAGCAATCGCCCCATGGCTGGCCGAGGGGTCGTGGTGGAATGCTGCCTCAACTCCTGCTCCTACGAAGTGCTGGAAAGCTACTGTGCCAGGCCCGGGGACCCCCCTGCGGATGTGGTGAGTACCAGCAGTAGGGTACACTACAGTACAGCAGCATGCAATACAATCAGTAGAACACAGCGGTACAGTACACTACAGTACAGCACAGCACACTGTGGTGAGTAGAACACAGCAGTACAGTACACTACAGTACAGCAGCGTACAATACAATCAGTAGAACACAGCAGTACAGTACACTACAGTACAGCAGCGTGCAATACAATCAGTAGAACACAGCAGTATAGTACACTACAGTACAGCAGCGTGCAATTCACTCAGTAGAACACAGCAGTACAGTACACTACAGTACAGCAATACAATCAGTAAAGCACAGCAATACAGTACACTACAGTACTGCACAGCACAACAGCAGTACAGTACACTACAGTACAGCAGCGTGCAATACAATCAGTAGAACACAGTAGTACAGTACACTACAGTACAGCCGCGTGCAATACACATATAGTAGAACACAACGGTACAGTACACTACAGTACAGCAGCGTGCAATATAATCAGTAGAATACAGCAGTACAGTACACTACAGTACAGCAGCGTGTAATATAATCAGTAGAACACAGCAGTACAGTACAGTAAATAAGCGTGCAATACAATTTGTAGAACATAGCAGTACAGTACACTACAGTACAGCAGTGTGCAATACAATTAGTAGAACACAACGGTACAGTACACTACAGTACAGCAGCGTGCAATATAATCAGTAGAACACAGCGGTGCAGTACACTACAGTACAGCAGCGTGCAATATAATCAGTAGAATACAGTGGTACAGTACGATACAGTACCGCACAGCACAATGTGGTGAGTAGAACACAGCAGTAGGTTACACTTCAGCACAGCACAGCACAATGTGGTGAGTAGAACTCAGCGGTACAGTACACTACAGTACAGCAGCGTGCAATACAATCAGTAGAACACAGCAGTATAGTGCACTACAGTACAGCAGCGTGCAATACAATCAGTAGAACACAGCGGTACAGTACACTACAGTACATCACAGCACAATGTCATGAGTAGAATACAGCAGTACAGTACACTACAGAACAGTACAGCACAACTATGTGAGTAGTACACAGCGGTACAGTACACTACAGTACAACACAGTGCTGTGAGTAGAACGAAGCAGCACAGTACACTACAGTACATTACAGCACAGCACAACACAGTGAGTAGAACACAGCGGCACAGCACACTACAGTACAGCACAGCACAGTGCCGTACGTAGAACACAGCGGTACAGTACACTTCAGAACATCACAATGCGGTGAGTAGAACACAGGGGTACAGTACACTACAGTACAGCACAGCGCAATACAGTGGGTAGAACAGAGCGGTACAGTACACCACAGTACAGGGCAGCGCAATACAGTGACCAGAACACAGCGGTACACTGAAGTACCCCACAGCACAGTGCGGTGAGCAGACAACAGCGTTACAGTACTCTACAGTACAGCACAGCGCAATTCAATGAGTAGAACACAGCGGTACAGAACAGTACAGCACAGCGCAATACAGTGAGCAGAACACAGCGGTACACTGCCGTTCAGCACAGTGCGGTGAGCAGATCACAGCGGTACAGTTCACTACAGTACATCACAGCACAGTGCGGTGAGTAGAATACAGCAATACAGCACACTACAGTACAGCACAGAACAATACTGTGAGTAAAACACAGCGGTACAGTACACTACAGTACACCATAGCACAGTGCGGTGAGAAGAACACAGCGGCACCTTTCACTACAGTACATCACACCACAATACAGTAAGTAGAATGCAGTGGTACAGCACACTACAGTACAGCACAGTACAATACTGTGAGTAGAACACAGCAGTACAGTACACTACAGTACACCACAGCACAGTGCGGTGAGTAGAACACGGTGGCATAGTGCACCACAGTACATCACACAACAATACCGTGAGTAGAACGCAGCGGTACAGTACACTACAGTACAGCACAGCACAGTAATGAAAGTAAAACACAGCGGTACAGCACACTACAGTACAGCTCAGTGCGGTGAGTAGAACACAGCGACGCAGTACACTACAGTACAGCACAGCACAATACAGTGAGTAGAACACAGCGGTAGAGCACACTACATTACAGCACAGCACACTACAGAGAGTAGAACACAGAGGTACAGCACACTACAGTACAGCACAGAACAATACGGTGAGTAGAACAAAGCGGCACATTACACTACAGTACAGCACAGCACAGTGCGGTGAGTAGAACACAGCAATAGAGTACACTACAGTACAGTACAACACAATACTGTTGTTAGAACAAACTGGGACTGTACACTACAGTACAGCACAGTACACTACAGAGAGTAGAACACAGCGGTACAGCACACTACATTACAGCACAGTACACTACAAAGAGTAGAACACAGCGGTACAGCACACTACATTACAGCACAGTACACTACAGAGAGTAGAACACAGAGGTACAGCACACTACAGTACAGCACAGTACACTACAAAGAGTAGAACACAGCGGTACAGCACACTACATTACATCCCTGTACACTACAGAGAGTAGAACACAGAGATACAGCACACTACAGTACAGCACAGTACACTACAGTGAGTAGAACACAGCGGTACAGCACACTACATTACAGCACTGAACAATACAGTGAGTAGAACACAGCGGTACAGCACACTACATTACAGCACAGTACACTACAGAGAGTAGAACACAGAGGTACAGCACACTACAGTACAGCACAGAACAATACAGAGATTAGAACACAGCGGTACAGCACACTACAGTACATCACAGTACACTACAGAGAGTAGAACACAGAGATACAGCACACTACAGTGCAGCATAGAACAATACAGTGAGTAGAACACAGCGGTACAGCACACTACAGTACATCACAGTACACTACATAGAGTAGAACACAGAGGTACAGCACACTACAGTACAGCACAGAACAATACTGTGAGTAGAACACAGCGGTACAGCACACTACATTACAGCACAGTACACTACAGAGAGTAGAACACAGAGGTACAGCACACTACAGTACAGCACAGTACAATACAGTGAGTAGAACACAGCGGTACAGCACACTACAGTACATCACAGTACACTACATAGAGTAGAACACAGAGGTACAGCACACTACATTACAGCACAGTACACTACAGAGAGTAGAACACAGTGGTACAGCACACTACATTACAGCACATAACAATACAGTGAGTAGAACACAGCGGCACATTACACTACAGTACAACACAGCACAGTGCGATGAGTAGAACACAGCGGTTCAGCACACTACAGTACAGCACAGTGCGGTGAGTATAACACAGCGGTACAGCACACTACAGCACAGCACAGTGCGGTGAGTATAACGCAGTGGCACAGTACACTACAGTACAGTATAGCACAGCACAGTGCGGTGAGTAGAACACAGCGGTACAGCACACTACAGTACAGCATAGCACAGTGCGGTGAGTAGAACACAGCGGTAGAGTACACTATAGTACAGCACAGCACAATACTGTGAGTAGAACACAGCGGCACATTACACTACAGTGCAGCACAGCACAGTGCGGTGAGTAGAACACAGCGTGACAGCACACTACAGTGCAGCACAGCACAATATAGTGAGTAGAACACAGCCGTACAGCACACTACAGTATAGCACAGCACAATACTGTGAGTAGAACACAGTGGTACAGCACACTACAGTACAGCACAGCACAATACAGTGAGTAGAACACAGCGGTACAGCACACTACAGTATAGCACAGCACAATACTGTGAGTAGAACACAGTGGTACAGCACACTACAGTACAGCACAGCACAATACTGTGGGTAGAACACAGATATACAGTACACTACAGTACAGCACATCACAATACAGTGAGTAAAACACAGCGGTACAGCACACTACAGTACAGCACAGCACAATACTGTGAGTAGAACACAGCGGTACATTACACTACAGTACAGCACAGCACACTGCGGTGAAATGCATGGTACTGCAGGACGACGCAGTCCAAAAGAATGCCGTGTATTAGAGTTTGATCTGGTCCAAATCAAGTATGTATAATGCAGTGCGATACACTAATTGTCTAGGGAACGGTTAAAAACAACAACAACAACAACAACAACAACTTTCGCATTCAATTGCCCGTGACCGCCCTGACGAGAGAGATCAGAACAAGACGCTTGTGTTCATTTTCAAGTCTTTCAGTGTTGGGATTATTTCTCAACCGCTTTTTAAGTGTCGGGACACAGCTCCAAGTTGGGGATGTCAAACTGTGCTTGCCGTTTCCCTTTTCTTGAAACTGGACCGTTTGCTTTAGAACTCTTTAATGAGTACATAAAGGTATATGTATTGTGCACAGATAAGTATCACTCGGTTTGGCCATGTCTTGTAGTAGTATGTGAGAGGTGCCTGAAGGCCTGTTAGCTGCACATATCATGGGATAAGTTCTGGGTGGAGTTGGATCTGCTCTTGGCAAGACTTGCGTGGTAAACGCCAATTGGATCTGACAGTAATTTCTGAGGGAAGGATTGCTCAATGACACGAGATCATGGCGTTTTTGTTTGAGGCAAAGAGATAAAGAGGAGAAGGAGAAGAAGGAGAAGAAGATAAGCAGAAGCAGAAGAAAAGGATTTTCAAAATTTCTCACTTTGTGATTCCGTTTGCTTCACTTTTCCTACATACACTTTACTCAAATGCAAGTACACGCACAGTTATGCACTCGCGCATACATGCGC
Source organism: Theodoxus fluviatilis (assembly GCA_034096865.1). Lineage (NCBI taxonomy): Eukaryota > Metazoa > Mollusca > Gastropoda > Cycloneritida > Neritidae > Theodoxus > Theodoxus fluviatilis. Next base: position 40,400 of record JAWQFJ010024289.1, on the reverse strand, counting down.
ATTGAATCTGTCTTCCTTTCTTTCTCTGTCTGTCTCATTTTGTCGGTCGGACCATCAGTCGGTCGAACGTTTGCGTCGGTCGGCCGGCCGCCCTGTTGGTTAGCTGTCTGTCTGTCTGTCTGTCTGTCTGTCTGTCTGTCTGTCTGTCTGTCTGTCTGTCTGTCTGTCTGTCTGTCTGTCTGTCTGTCTGTCTGTCTGTCTGTCTGTCTGTCTGTCTGTCTGTCTGTCTGTCTGTCTGTCTGTCTGTCTGTCTGTCTGTCTGTCTGTCTGTCTGTCTGTCTGTCTGTCTGTCTGTCTGTCTGTCTGTCTGTCTGTCTGTCTGTCTGTCTGTCTGTCTGTCTGTCTGTCTGTCTGTCTGTCTGTCTGTCTGTCTGTCTGTCTGTCTGTTTGTCTGTCTGTGTCTGTATGTGTCTCTCTCTCTTTCTCTCTCTCTCTTTCTCTTTCTCTCTCTCTCTCTGTCTCTTTTCTCTCTCTCTCTCTCTCTCTCTCTCTCTCTTTCTCTCTCTCTCTCTGTCTCTGACTCTGTCTCTGTCTGTCTCTGACTCTGTCTCTGTTTCTGTCTGTCTCTGACTGTCTGTCTGTACCTCTCTCTCTCTCTCTGTCTCTCTCTCTCTCTCTCTACACACACACATACACACTGAAACATTGAAACACATACACACGCGCGCACACGCACACACAAACATACACACTGACACATTGACACGCTAAATTACACACACGCGCGCGCGCACACACACAGACACACGCTCACAAACGCGTGCACACTAACACACTGACACACTCATTTCCCCACACGTATCCTGATGACATGCTTTTTCCATTCCCTCCACAGCTCTCCATCTTTGGAAGCGGGCAAAACGTTGCAGCAGATGAAACGTCCGAGGCGTCCAATGCTCAGCAGGGGCCACAGACCCATCTTCCGGATGAGAGTGGCGACCCGGAAATGGCCAAGACCGGACGTCACAACCGCCATTACTTCTTCGTGCACCTTAATCTGCGTCCCACGCGAAGTCCCTTGGAGTGAACTCCCGAGAGTTACCTGCCCCTTGCCACCCCCTAGTTCCCAGTCTTGGGTCTCCCGGCGCTTCTAGCCTTTTTGTGAATCCGCATCTGGAACCCAGACGTTCCAGAAGAGAACTCTTGCCCTTTGGTTGCTTTGCTTTGCTGCCGATGTGACCGGGTCTTTCCCTCCTCCCACCAAGTGAACTCTCTCTATTGCCCAGGTTATTAGAAATGCTCTGGTTGTGCTTTGACGCGAAGCTTGACCTTTACTTCGGACGAGGCTACCGTCCTACACCGATGCACCATGTGGACAGTTGGCAGAGTGTACTGACTCGCTTCTCTCTTTGCCTTTGCGGACATGACGTGCTGACTGCTATCAATGAAATGCAAACAGCTCAGATGACTTCATCTGGCTCCAGTCTGTTTGGTCAGCAGACCTCCCACTGGGGAGAAGGAGCTTTGAACTGGGAGGATAGTGTGTTGTGTTTCTTGTGCTCGTGAACTGTTGTCGCACCTTTGTGAGGATCAGATTCTTGAGACCTATAAACTATAACCTTTATTTATTCCTACATCGTATTCATCAACCGTTCCTTAATGTCCAGAGAATGTCAAAAGTAATCATAGTATACTCTACGTGTGCAGTGGTGGACTAGAAGAAATTTATAAGGTTCGGTTTTCTTGCTATACACGTTAGTTCTATACATTATAATAGATGTACTTAAACATCATGACAACACAACATTATTACGAAAAAAGTTGTCTTGTAACAAACATTCTGTTTTGCCTATATTTTCGCTGTTTAACAAAGAAAATGAATATATAGTTACTGTTTTGCGTTCCTACATTTTAATGAGTTTGTCTCCTTTCGTTTATTATATCAATGTTTTTCATCTGCTTATCTACTATCTTTGCTCCCTAGTTTTCTTACTACTGTCTGTCTGTCTGTGTGTCTGTCTGTCTGTCTGTCTGTCTGTCTGTCTGTCTGTCTGTGTGTCTGTCTGGGTGTCTGTCTGTCTGTCTATGTCTGTCTTTCTGTCTGTCTGTGTGTCTGTCTGTGTGTCGGACTGTCTGTCTGTCTATGTCTGTCTTTTTTCTAGGTCTGTCTATGTTTTTTCTCTCTCTTTCTTTCTCCTTTTCTTTTTCTTTCTCTCACTCTCAATCTCTCTCTTATTCTCTCTCTCTTTCTCTCTCTCAATCTCTCTCTCAACCTCTTTCTCTCAATCTATTTCTCTCAATCTCTTTCTCTCAATCTCTTTCCCTCAATCTCTTTCTCTCAATCTTTTTCTCTCAATCTCTTTCTCTCAATCTTTTTCTCTCAATCTCTCTCTCTCTCTCTCTCTCTCTCTCTCTCTCTCTCTCCTCGTCCTCCTCCTTCTCCTCCCTATGGGTTTACATATCATTTCATCTCTATTCCACTCATCCTTCTCGTAATGACCTTCCATGTTCATACAGTTTTCCAGAGTTTTATTTTCTTCTTCTGTATGTTGCCTTCTTTCTCGCTCTTTCTTTCCTGCATCTGTTTATTTCTAAGTCATTTCTTCTTTGATTGACCTTGATATATATATATATATATATATATATATATATATATATATATATATATATATATATATATATAAACGAAAATCACGGTCTTTGTGGGCACTTTTTCGTTAAATGAACACTGTTTTATTTCATGTTAGATAAAAGCCTTATTATATCCAATATATTCGTGACCCTCACATTATACCTTATAGCCTAAGAATGTCCTCCTTCTGAATATTTCGCTGCAGGTCAATGCCTTTACCTCATCGAATATCATGCACTGTGTGCAAGAGTGGCTGATAAAATTCTTCAAGATCAACTTTGCGCACAAAATGTTAGAGTCATTCAAACATTGACACCACATTTTGATGGAAGAATAATCACTGATTCATCGAGACAGTTCACTCAGTAGATAAAATGCATCATTCTACAACAGTGGGTTGTGTTGAAGAGCAAAGACTGCATCACAATGCTAAAAGCCGTGGTTACTGAAAAGACACTGGCAGACCAAAGTAGTGAGAGGTTCATTGCTCTGCTTTGCATGCACGACGACACATCCAGCTGACGAGCGACTAAGGAATCCGATTATTAAAAGCGCATTCGTAGTGAGGCAAAAGGTAAGGTAATCGGTTCATTGAGGAAAAAAAAACTAGTTAAAATGAAACCTTGCGATGACCTCAATAAATATTATTTCTTTTTCAAACCAAACTGCTTCATGGTAAAACCATGCCCCATCTTTTATATGTATTTATACTGTTTTCACTGCATAGATATCCCAGTAGAAAATAAAATTTCGGAGCTACATTGAAAAATTGCTTTGCTGTGAAGTAACGTCAGAGCGTCGTATCGACAACGGTGCAGCCACGACATAATTGTAAATCCGGAAAGCAGTCAGAAAGATGCTGCAGTTAGACATCATTATGCTCATACAACATGGCAAAAGCATCAATAGTGTAAATAATATATCTTCTTTCGAGATTAAACAAGTCATCGCGGTTTCATTTATCGAGGCTGTAATGACAAATAATGATAGATCCATTTTCGCTTTGATTTCGGTAGGACACAGAGCGTAATATGGACAGGACATCACATGTTGAAATGTATAACTGTATCGAAGACAAACTATCCCATTTTCCATTTCAGCGTCTTATCAATCACACCATTGAGCAGATGATGTTTCAGTTGTTTTAGTTTAGATATTTCAATAAATCCATGTTTCTCCATCCCAGGGATATAACCACGGCACTGCGCCTCTCACATCGTCCAAACCCAAAGCATGCTCGCCCATCTCCGCCTGTCTAAAGACATGGTTTCAACAAGCGAGTAGAGGCTGAGGGGCTGACCGCGTACTCATGCAAGACGGAAGAGCACTAGGGGTGGGCTGGCAGGAACTGGTGTATAGGTATATATTATAAACAAGTTTGAAGGGTTGGGAAGTTCCTGTAAATATTTTTTGTCTTTCTGCTTTGGCCCGCCGTAGACGTTTGAACCAAAGTTAACGACACAAGATAAGCACTGCCATGTGTGACTTGCAATGTGTTTAATGCAAAAGGACCGCTCTGGTACGTGATATAGACTGTCTCATAACTGGCCTGCAATACAATGCGAGAACCCTGGAAATGAGGGATGATAAACCTTAGTGTCCTTCCTGTTTGCATATTTTCATTGTGATATTGTAACGCATTCTGGTATCAGCGTCACTGCAACTGAAGTTATGAAACCTTATTTGCTTCTAATTTCTCGCAAATTTTATTTAGGAGATTATCAACATTCTAGTCGTGTTACTTGTGTGTGTAGTTTTATCTTTCAAGCTTGTGTTCATGTTTTGAAACCGGGAAAACATTAAAAGTAAAAGCTCACTATGTCTGTGTCTTCTTTTTTTAATTCGAATGCAGCAGCAATGCGAACATCACAAGCTAACCTAGAATCAGCAGTTCAGAACAGTACTTCAGATGGAGCCAAGTGTTGTGTTGATGATTGTAAAGTATCATCAGTGGCATGCAGGGGACTTTCTTTCATTGGAATTCCAAGAAAAGGTGTCAGTGAAGCGAAAGACAAATGGAGATAAAATTGATCGAGTGCACGAAGCATTCAACCCAGACATGGCCAAGATCTGCAGTCGACACTTTGACGATGCTTGCATCAAACGAGGTACGTTTCTTTCATTATAATTTGTTTCAGTGGGATGTGGGTGTGTTAGACGTCTTTTGTCTTTGAAATCAAAACAAATCTTCACCTCATCTTGGACAGAACAGCGTACATTCTTCGCGCACTTCTATTTATAGCTGACGCGCGGACCTCACCGACACCAGGAATTCGCTCCACAGTGGCGTCCGTAGTAGCAGACGAACTATAGATAGCCTGACCAAAGGGCTTTTTTTTCCGTCAAAAGTGGAATGAAAGGTCGGGGAACGAGGAACACAATCAGACGCAATAAAACCATCAGCCACGGCCATGCCATCCCTACTGCATTCCGTCACACACGCTTTCACTCACACAAATAGGCGCGCGCGATCTCGAGCCATATAAACTGCGATCGCTCACTTTCATCCCCCCTCCTCTGCCTTCCACCTTCACGCTAACGTCGAGATAGAAATGACAGCAGACAATCACACAACATATACACGAACATTTACACACAGACGACGCACACACTTACACACAGACTATGTACTTCTCTCGCTCCCTCCAAGCAGAGTCGGGCTGGCGAGGCAGGGAAGCGGGCAAGCAGTCCGAACAGCCTGACCAAAGTGCTTTGTTTTCCGTCAAAAGTGGAATGAATACCATTTTTTTTACTGCAAAGTGTGTCTGGGATGCCTGCAAATGTACTTACAGTTTCAACTGATGGAATAAATCATCACTGTTTGAACAATTATCTGTTTTACTTACCATGAGAATTCGCTCGACAGCGGCGTCCATAGTAAGCGGAGTAACCGGAAGTGCAATCAGAACTAGATTGAAAACGAGGCTATCGGCGAACTTCTTATATGTCACAGCGCGTGCAGGCTGAGCGAGCCAGCCATCCGTATGATGTAATGTCCATGGGAATTCTGACTTATCCAAACTTGTCGTTAATTAGTTTTAAAAGGTGCGATAAAATTAGAGTAAATGTTAGAGAGAGAGAGAGAGAGAGAGAGAGAGAGAGAGAGAGGGAGAGAGAGAGAGAGAGAGGGGGGGGATAAAGAGAGAGAGAGAGAGAGAGAGAGAGAGAGAGAGAGAGAGAGTTGACTTTGAATCTGTTATTGCAAAGCCGACGGCCCGTAGCAATGGTACAAATGCATAGTACATGTTTGCGACATGTACATGTTAGACTGCATTTGAGCCTATTTTTTTGCTGTGCAAGCAAAACCTTACAATCATGATGGTTTCTCATAACAACAAAGGGATAGAGGGTTGGTGGGGATCAACACTTTAATTATGGGTCACTGGGGGTATAAGGGATTGGGGGGGGGGGGGGGGGCGATGAGAACAAATGTAAGGTTTCACCATCGTTTGCAAGTTTGATCTCGGCGGCGTCTAAGGGCATAGTGTGTAAACATGGCAACGTGTTTTGTCTTGATATATCCCTTTCCATCGAAAAGAAAAGTAAAACTCCTATTTTCTAGATAGGGTATGTACCTTTGACTGTATCTTTCTCTAAGTTCATTATAGGTTTGACATTCTAACAGGATATGATATTCATCTTCAATACGATCTGTACAAAATTGAAAATGCCTGTCATCTCGTCTGAACATATATGTGTCCGTAGATCTTATTTCTAGTCTAATATATAGCAACTCTGAATTTTCCTATCTCGATATTGTTAAGGTATTTTCCACATTCAAATGACTCTTTGTGTGTTCTGTACAGTAGGTAGCGCTCATTCTAAGTTATTTTGCTGTGCCAATCTTGTCTAAATGAATCTTGTAGTCTTATTTTCAGCTTTCTGAGGAAGCTTCTTTCACAATTGTTCCTCTATTTAGCCAGACAAAGGCGAACCTTGATTTAAACAGACTATCTCTGGTAGATTTCAACCAGTTCATTTTGTCCGGTATTGTTGCATCTTCTAGCATGCGTAGTGCTTGTCTAGGTAATCTGTCTTCAGTCATCTTTTGGAGTTTGAACGGTACCAATATTTCACTGCCTCTATAGTGCTATTTTTCATGATTAGAAATCTTCCCGTTTTGCCATAGATTAGAATATTGGGAGTACCAGTGCTGGCACTTAAGTACCGTTTACAGGCAAAGAGATGTGCTTCCAAAAATTATGTTGCTCCTTTAAACCACATAGCTCTGATGCATAAATTGTGAAGTCATTGTTCAGAGTCAGGGAACTCGCCAGAATGTTCCGGCCCTGATTTGTTCTAACCCCCGCCCAGCGTATCTCAGAGCAACCAGCATGAATCACTTCCCGGAAATAGTACCTGACTAGTCCAACGGTCAGGGTACCTTCTAGAATAGTCTGGCCCCCCTTTCTTCTCGCTGCTGTCTTCTCTGCTATAGATAGTACCTGTGTTCTCATGAGATGGCTTGGTATTGGCCGAAGCGTTTGTTCCCGCATCCCAGTCGAGAGGGTATATAACGTAAACACTGCCGAGCACTGGAGCTTTCTCTCTCTGTGACTCTATTCAGCCCTTCTCTCCATCTCTCTCTCTCTCTCTCTCTCTCTCTCTCTCTCTCTCTCTCTCTCTCTCTCTCTCACACACACACACACACACACATCAGAGATAGGCACGGGGATGCACGACGGCTGTGATGCAGTCAACGCTGATGCTCAGTTTCCTCTGCTCCGTGCTCAATTGGAAGACGGGCTTGCTCCTCCTGGAGGGCCCATGCAAGTCCCTCCACAAGTCCGTCCATTAGACATGCTCCCAGCTAGCTACGATCGTTGCAACAGTGGCCGTCGAGAAGAGGACCGACCGACCCTGTGTCTCGTTTTTACTGGCTAATTAGAAAATAGGTTCATTCTCGAGGAACGACGTAGTCGTCCTGGAGGGGAGAGACCCTTAGACCAGCAGGGTTTACACCTAAACCCGACCACCACGCCTTGGGGGGACACTACAAACAATCAAACAATGTTAAACAAACAAGGTGAATAAAGAACCACTGAATCGGGATAAAAGTAAACAAGTCAAGTTTAATCAACAAACAACTCCCCTTGTTGCACTGGGCCACAAAGGGGGGAGCAAGCAAGTGATCAAATGGAAAACACAAGAAAAAGAAACCAAAATAAAGTCAACAGCGGAGACAAGATGGTGGCACTTCCGCTGCTGAAAACTAGCAAAAATCAACAACAGCAAACCGCACTGGGGCAAAGTGAACTAGCCCCAAAAGCATGAAAAAAACACCATACACCAAGAACAGTATCTGCGTTACCGGTAACGAGAACTACTGGCAAAGAGATACAAGAAAAACCCCGCTCCTCTTCACTTCATCACAAAAACACCAGAAACTGGGGTTTATTCAAAAATCAATTTCAGACAAAACCCACTTCCGACCACTCGTTCTAACCCCCACTGCCAGAACGAAAAGATTCTCACAACAGAGAAATAAGATTCCACACTTCCATACCAATGAGAAGTCACAAACACACTTCAACTTGAACGAAGTTGCTATATTTCACTACTGAAACATTTAACAATTTAATGTTAAATTAAACCCCGTGAACTTCCCTCAAAAACACAAAACACCAGGAACTAATCAATCCTCACAGAAAGATTTTTCCGTCCCTCTCTTCACGATCCCACTGGCCAAGTTATCCAACACAAAGCCGTAACAACACTCTTCCCGTCTGAATATTAATGAGTTAACCCCCCGCTGGTTCCACCCCCCTTCCCCTCGCGCCGACCCACTTCCGCCCAAAGCCACGCAAGCCAGAAAAACAGGGTAATATTCAGACATGCGTGAACTCTCACGCGTTCACACCTTTCTCGCACAACAGTCCTGTCCAAACTCCCGTGAGCTATAAACAGACTTCGATAATCAAAGCAGAGAAAGACAAAAAGGTTTCCCTTACCCTTTTGATGTCCGGAAAAACTCGAGATCCAGAACACGCTAATACGCACATAGCACAACCCAACCCAACTGAGCCAAACCAAACCAACCTCATAAAAATTAGCACACGACCCCTACCCCCTTCCCCTTTCAATCCGTTGAAAGTACACTGTCCAGAGCACAGCACTCAGACAAGTCCGAGAAGAAACAGCTCCTCGTAGAAGGCTGCAGGTAGTACCAAAGAAGGAGCACGCCCCGGGCGTCTCTGCGTCGTGGCTGCGGGCAGGCGAACATATGCCTCTCTCCCGTCCTGAGGTGTCACTGACTAAGAGCACCAAGCTCGCCAACAGTCAGTGAAATCGGTAAGTCCGTTCCGATACAGTAGGAATCCCCCCGGTCCATCAGTACGAGTGCGAATAATTCCATCCTACGTAAGAATCAGTTCATTCCTCGCACTGTTCTCGTCGTATGTCACTACGACCGATAGCCGCGCATTTCCCGCCCCGTGCGAGTGAACAGACAGAGAGAGAGAGAGAGAGAGAGAGAGAGAGAGAGAGAGAGAGAGAGAGAGAGAGAGAGAGAGAGAGAGAGAGAGAGAAAGAGTGCATCTGTGTTTCTTGTAAAATTCTACCCGCGACACATCAACATAATTTTCACTGCCGCGTTGAAAGAGCTAAAGGCGATCAGATCAAGTCGGCCTTTCGATAGCGAACATGCTGGGCAATCTAACACTCGACCCACTGTGAAACTCGCAGCATATGCAACTAGGTCGTCCTCACGTCAAAATCTCGTGTCTAAGCTTGCCTCTCCGTTCTGATTATCGTCCCAAAGTTCGCCTGAGATAACAGAAGACTTGCACTAGGTGAGTAGGGACATTTTGTTGTGTTGACTGAGCATTCGCAACCATTGCTGTCTTACTTGCCTTTCAGCTGAGCATGCCGTTCAGATACGCTGTATGGTGATCATGGCGGTTGCGTGTGACCCTCCACTACAAAACGAGAAGAATGATCACATTTTATCATTCTGAGCTATGCATATAGTCGTGAAGTGGAGACATTTTTCTGTCCATCGAAGTAAAGAGTTTGAAAAGTCAATGGAAAGCCTATACATGTACATTATCCCTCCAGGTATACTGGAGGCCCTACAGACTTTATCTGTCTGTCTGTCTGTCTGTCTGTGTGTGTCTGTCTGTCTGTCCCGACTTAACGGCTGATATCTCAAAAACTACTGGACGGATTTCCTTGACATTTTGCACACGTACTGGAAGGTAGGTCCGATTGAATTTATCAAATGTTCAGAATCGAGGTTTGAAAAGAAAGTGGTTTTTAAGGTCGTAAACTGGAAAGCACCTCCCTAAATAGTCAATTGATGGAATGGCGAAATGCAAAACGTGTGACGTCATCAATAACATGACGTAATTTTATCTGCATGTCTGCCTGTCAGTCCCGACTTAACGGCTGATATCTCAAAAACTGCTGGACGGATTTCCTTGACATTTTGCACACTTACTGGAAGTTAGGTCCGATTGAATTTATCAAATGTTCAGAATCGAGGTTTGAAGAGAAAGTGGTTTATTTAGGTCGTAAACCTGAAACCCCCCCCTCATATGTCAGTTGACGGAATAGCCTACTCCAGATCGAGTCAAACAGAGTTATCTTTTCCTACTTTCCCCAAAACAGGGGCTTCTTCGTATGTTGAATGTCTACGTTGAACACATACTTTTCCGTCTGCATTTCTCGTACTGGCACAACTTGGTGACTTAAAGAAGTCGCTCCACTCCACGTCTACGAGATCATTGTACAATTTGTAAGCCTCTATTAGGTCACCACGAATCCTTCTTCCCCTCAGTGAGTGCAGATTCAAATACTCTAAGCGCTCGCTGTAAGACATCTCCCGACA
>JAWQFJ010024289.1:7500-25000 GCA_034096865.1 Theodoxus fluviatilis | reverse complement strand
CCTACTACTTTATACCATCAGAGGAAACTAATCAACGTCCGATTGTGCAAAGGGTGACCGAAGCTAGATGAAGAGGATGGAAAAAGAAGATTTACAGAATAGATCTGACCTTTCGAGACAAACACCCGGCGAGAATCAGCACACATCTCCCACGAATCCTGTTACGAAGAATCGATAGACTTGCAAAGACCTATAATTCTTTAACTCTTCCAACGTGTACGCCGATGTTCCGAGTACAACAATGAAATATGTCCATGGCACTCGTTGGCGGAGTGTTCCTCAATTCCGGATCAAGTTGGTCCTTCGTCAGCTGGGATGGATGGGTGGATGGATGAATGGATGGATGGAGTTTTAAGGCTTATCAGCCTTTGTAGGCTACGTAAGGCCACCGAGCACAAAATCCACTAGAATAGTTCCGAGTCTGCGCAAATCAAGTCGCGATGTACCTAGTTAATCGCCTCTTACGAATCGCGAAGGAAGATGCGGTGGGTCAATTCTTACCGCCCTAACCCATAGGGAGCGTCAGCTGGTATGGATCGAGCCCGCCGATCACCTCAATTTTGTTGAGGTAAAATCGACAGGCATCGGACTTGCGAAAGTCAATGTAACGCGTTTTCTTCCTCACGGACATTACCTTAGAAAGAAAACTGTATCAACTAACTCTAATTATTTTAGATGTTGGTTTCTTGGCACAGCCAGCTTACCCTGTCGGAGCAGATACACAAATAAGAGAAAAGCGAAACGATCACTCGTGCACTGAGTTTTGATGCGTGACCGGGACACTCCCCGCAGTATGTTTTGTTTGCTTTGTATGTAAGGTTTTAGCACTAGATGTAGGTGTAAAAATGGTCAGTTATTAATATAATTGGAGAATTTAGTTGTCATGAAACTTTGTTTTCTGCTTTAATGCCATTTTCTTGTCATAATCTTACACGTTACATTACGCCGAATGCGGGCAAGTTGATCATGCACTCATCGACTCTATGATCGTGAATTTTCTGTCCTCGCCTGACCAGGGAAACAAAATAGTCAATTCAAGCCAGAACTAAACAGTTATCTGCTGCCACTCATTCGAGCTTTACATGAAACATTATATCACACTAGCTCGATCGTCTGCTGGCATAGTGGCTACGGTTCGATCGAGTTCGTCTGCTAGGTATGTACGGTGTGGTTTGTTTACTTCTCTTCTGTGGGTTTTGTGCAGAAAGTATACGTGACAATAGTCTATTATGACTATTTTCGTTTAGTTTGTTATCTAATTAAACTTATTGCATGCTTTAATGCCATTACTTTGCCACGATCTAGCGATAATCACTGCTCAACACAGACCCGAAACATACCCCAACATATAGCACCGGAAGTTATGCAACCTACCATCATGGCTGTGCTGCTAATTACCATATGACCCCTGGTGAACTCTTCCCCGGCCATACCGAGGTTACCTAGCTACAGCGTCGAATACGAGGCTGCTTTTTTTTTTAGAAAACGAGGCCTTGTTCATTCACTTCCCTCGGCTTATGTCTGTCTTTCTCGTCCCTGTCTTTCTGTCACAATATGTGGCTGCATGTCTGTCTGTCCAACCGTCTCTCTCTCTCTCTCTCTCTCTCTCTCTCTCTCTCTCTCTCTCTCTCTCTCTCTCGCTCTGTCTGTCTCTCTCTCTCTTTCTGTCTCCCTCTTTCTCTTGTCTCTCTCTTTCTCTCTCTGTCTCTCTCTGTCTCTGTGTGTGTCTCTCTCTCTGTTTCTCTCTCTGTTTTTCTCTCTCTGTCTCTCTCTCTCTGTCTCTGTCTGTCTGTCTGTCTGTCTCTGTCTCTGTCTCTGTCTCTGTCTCTGTCTCTCTCTCTCTCTCTCTCTCTCTCTCTCTCTCTCTCTCTCTCTCTCTCTCTCTCTCTTTTGCTTCAAAGGCTGAATGTAAGAAAGCAACTACTGCCTAATTCACTACCCTTGTAAAATAAAGTTCGTTCGTTCTCTCTCTCTCTCTCTCTCTCTCTCTCTCTCTCTCTCTCTCTCTCTCTCTCTCTCGATCTCTGCCTGCCTGCCTGCCTGCCTGTCTGCCTGTCTGCCTGCCTGCCTGTCTGTCTGTCTGTCTGTCTGTCTGTCTGTCTGTCTGTCTGTGTGTCTGTCTGTCTGTCTCTGTCTGTGTGTCTGTCTGTGTGTCTGTCTGTGTGTCTGTCTGTGTGTCTGTTTCTGTGTGTTTCTATTTGTCTGTCTGTGTGTCTGTGTGTCTGTCTGTCTGTGTGTCTGTCTGTCTGTGTGTCTGTGTGTCTGTGTGTCTGTCTGTGTGTCTGTCTGTCTGTCTGTCTGTCTGTCTGTCTGTCTGTCTGCCTGCCTGCCTGCCTGCCTGCCTGTCTGCCTGCCTGCCTGCCTGCCTGTCTGTCTGTCTGTCTGTGTGTCTGTCTGTGTGTGTGTGTGTGTGTGTGTGTGTGTGTGTGTGTGTGTGTGTGTGTGTGTCTGTCTGTCTGTCTGTCTGTCTGTCTGTCTGTCTGTCTGTTTCCCTCTCTCTCTCTCTCTCTCTCTCTCTCTCTCTCTCTCTCTCTCTCTCTTTCAATCCGTTAATATGATTTTTTTTCTCTCAAAATCGTATGACGATGAGGAACATTTCAATGCACTGAAAAAAGCAGTGGGGAGAGGAGGGTGGAAGTGAGAGTGAGGGAAACAGGACACCTTATACTTGTTGCATTCCTTGTAAACTACTCTCAACCTACAGCTAACTTGTCGCAACATGGGCGAACTACAGCAAATAATTTGTTGTCTTGTATTGTAATTATGTAATGCAAACACATTGATATACTAACAATTAATCTTGTCTTTCTCTTGATTTCATAATCATAACTTCCACTTTGAGACGTCAATGACACACATTCTGAAAGAGGCTGACGTACGATGATGCTTGGAACTCAACGTCCTCTCATCTATGTCAGGCTATGTCAGGTCACTTATCACGAAAATGTAGTACTAGAGCGAGAAAAAGTATGAACGGTGACGCAGTTGGTTTATTTTTACCCCTAACCCACAGGGTTCTGACAATGAAGCAAAGCGCGATGTCTTAATCGATGTCATCACAGTGAAACACTAATCGGTAAAGCACAAAATGATTACAAATAGTAGAATAAGAAAGGTTAAAGACAAAAAGTAATTCCCAGACGGGGAATCGAACCCCGGCCGTGGCGGTGAGAGCGCCAAATCCTAACCACTAGACCACCTGGGAATGTGGTCACAGAGTTGTTGTATTCTGTTTTATTAGTTGCAGGCATGATCGCTTTCGTATTATGGTATAGTTAAGGCAAAGATTATGGGGTCTTTGGTTAAGGTGTGAAAGTGCAGACTATTATTTTAGGGCTTTGTAGAGAACACGCGATTCCGATTCCCTAGATCTGACAGAACGTTGTGAGAAGATTCACAGCAAGGTTGACCGTGGACAGGTTCAGCTTCGCGAGCGATCCGCCGTTCGTTTTGTTGTGCGCTAATCTGTGAATGACGACAATACGAATCGGAGCGCGCCTCGGATATTTGAATATAATTCTACACAAGCAACGGCTTGATGGAGGGACGTTGTTGACTTCCCATAGATAAAACTGTGTCCTGCTCATGCACCCTTAATTTCCAACGCCATTTTCTCCACCCCCACAATGTGCGTGTGTAGTTCGAGTGTGGCTTTGCGTCAGGCGTTTCAAAGGTGAAGACGCGTGCAGCTGAGGGGTTATGGCGGACTGCCGCCAAGTAGGCAAGTTTGTACTTGTCGCAAAGACCCTATAATTATACACAGTGTATAATAGGATCTTTGCTTGTCGTTTGGAGAAGAAGAATACTGAACAGTGTTCATATCAGCGCTAATCAATTTCTACGCCGCAACCTACTCATGACTGAGGTCGCGCCCGGTGCTTATTGAACCTAATTTATGAAAAAGACAATATCTTTGGATGAGCTAACTCAACTTCCGCGATTTGGCGCAATACACTGTACTGGGTACGTACTCTTGCAGAAAGAGTGTCACCGCATACCGCAGATCGTGAGAGCAAGAGAGAGAGAGAGAGAGAGAGAGAGAGAGAGAGAGAGAGAGAGAGAGAGAGAGAGAGAGAGAGAGAGAGAGAGAGAGAGAGAGAGAGAGAGACAGAGAGAGAGACAGAGAGAGAGAGAGAGAGAGAGAGAGAGAGAGAGAGAGAGAGAGAGAGAGAGAGAGAGAGAGAGAGAGAGAGAGAGAGAGAGAGAGCTAGAGAGAGAGCGGCTGACTTAAAGACATCAGTTGGACAGCGCGCGCGCACACACACACACACACACACACACACACACACACACACACACACACACACACACACACACACGTACGCATGGGGAATGTGTCGAAGCCGTGCCGATGGAAAGACTGGATAAGATGAAACGAAAGTCCTTTGGTTAACATCTCTTACAATTATCACAGCGGTAGATCTGCATCTGTTTTGATGCCCCTCCATTTTTTCACCACATGCATGCAGGCGGTCTAAGTGGTTAAGTATTTGGCGCCTTCATTGCCACGGCCCATGGTTCGTATCCCCGCCTCGGAAGGGATATTATCTAAATGTAGGCCTACCAACAGAAAATGTATTGGTCTCCAGAGCTACCTGCGTGCTTTTAATGTACAAATGAAATGTTAGGTGTATAGTTTTCCATGCTCAAGTAATCTTTATTACTTGCACACTGGCAAAAGAGAGCCATTTTGTTTTTGTTATTAGAAATGCCATTTTTCAGTACACGTGCATTCAGGCATAACCCATCAAACGCTGCGCATACCAAAATAATTCTAATACCAATTTAAATATTAAATCATAGCACTTTTTGAGTATATGATAATCTGACCGATTCATGGGGAGGACCTGTCAAATATTTCACCTGTTCCCTGTTTTTCATGACAGACTTGTAAAAATAATGGTATATATATATGTGTATATGTATATGTATATATATATATATATATATATATCAGAGCACTCTGATATCCACCGGGGGGACAAGGCTTCGATCCCCTGCCTGAGTTGCGAAAGTTTTTTTTCTGAATTTCCGGTGCAGGTCGAACTGCTCTATTCTAAACAAGTTTGACGGGTTGGGAAGTTCCTGTAAATATGTTTTATCTTTCTGCTTTTGGCCCGTTGTGGACGTTGAACCAAAGCTAACGACACAAGGTTGCAGCCAATATAACATCCCACATTGTCACGATATTTTAATAAACCCAGATTTCTCCATCCCAGTGATAGAACCACGGCACTGCGCCTCGCACATCGTCCAACCCCAAAGCATGCTCGCCCATCTATATGCTCTATTCTAGGAACTTGACTATCTCGTGGAAGCTCAGAAGAATCAGCTTCAAGCATCTTCAGTGCATTCGTGGAAGTCTTGCTTCATGGAGCGACACTGGCGTTCCACGCGAACCGATTTCCGGCAGTCTCACGCGGCTCGTTACGGCGACTATTCAATTCTATTATCATCCCATTGCGAGCACATCCGGAGGAAAAGCCCAGGCACGACGCTGGCTTTCCACGAACGCCTGCATGCGTACGTGCGAAAAGTTTGCACTGTGTGCCACAAGAGGCGCATCGAAACAGCCCCATGTCCGTGAGAAAAGAGGAAGCGCATCGTAGCAGGATTTCCCGCGAGCACTTGCGAGTGGCCTGTCGGTCGTCTGCTGCTGCGTCGCCCGTGGCGAAATTCGGTCTTCAAAACACAGTAAAATGCCACTCTTTAAAAGTTATGTACAGGATTCGTTGTGTATGTATTTTGTAGTCTTAAAAAAATAGTAGAAAATATCTTGAATGCCACATTAAGATTTACTCAATCGAAAATACGTTATAAAAAGGCGTGTATTCTCCAATACAACTCGTATTGACCAATATATATATATATATATATATATATATATATATATATATATATATATATATATTGCATTAATCCGCCTCTTGAAACGGTCAAATGAGTCACTCGTTGCATTTTGAACTCTTTGATATCTGTATGTTTTCAATAAGAGCACACAACAAGCTTTTCAATGGTGCAATAATCATGAAAATATTGAACCTTACACGATTTCACATGACTTTGAAGATCGACACCCTAAAAATATGCTTTTTGAGAAAAACGCGTTTTAAGTTTACATCAAGGACTACTATAACCAGGACTGGCACAGGCTGATTCCTGGCCCCGCCTGTGGGGGCCAGTTCGCAGCGAGCGAGCTGGACAGGCTAAGTCTATTTTTAGCCGTGACGCGGCGCAAGCATACGAGCAGACTTGACTGTCTCAAATGAAGGTTATTTTTTTTAATATAACTCCTTCATTTACAACCAAAATCCTTTTACAACTGAAGAAAATACATTTGATTCGATAATACGTTTGTTTGCGAAAGCTGGAATGAAGTATCGATGATGGTACGTCCGCACTATATCGTTTTTCGTAGAGTTATGAACCGGACATTGCGATTCGTCCAAACAAACGTGGTTGCAATTCAACGCGGATCGTGCTTGTTTACAAAGTTTTATCAAGTTTTTCTCAGTCAAAGATGCCTAAAAAGTGTGGTGTAGTGAAGTGTAGTGGTAACTACAACAAAGAAAATAAATGCCGTGTATTTCGTTTGCCGAGAGACACTCTCGATCGGCAGAAGTGGATCGATGTTCTTCCACCACGTGAAAACTTCGAGTTAGATCCTGAGAAGTTTGTGATTTGTGAGAGACATTGGCCTGCCGATACTCCAATGATAAAGATTCCTGGGGGATCTACCCGACCTTCGACTCCTCCAAGTGTTTTTGAGAATGTGCCAACATCTTGCCTTCCTACCCCCAAGCCTTCACCTCGCCCGGCAAAGAAAGAGGAGAAGCAGTTGGAGTACTTTCTACAGAAAGACACTATAACTTCTTTCGACTCCTTCCAACCCGACCGTGAGTTGCACAAGAAATACAAGAACCTGCTGATTTCAAGATCTGATGGAAGGTTTGTGTGCCTTTTCATGTCGGAGAACTGGAGTGAATGCAAGTTAACAGTGATTGTGGAAAGCAAGCCGACTTTGTGTTCACCACTGACATGCTCAATTTACAAGAGTGGAATTAGTGTCCCACTGGGTAAGACTCTTCACCCCAACAACGGTCTTCGATCCTTTTCTCAATTCTTTGAAGCCGTCCACTTCTCTGTGAACTTTGCTATTCCCCTGGACAGAGTGCTAGAACAGGTAGTGTCAGTTCTGCAAGGTCAGGCAGCAGACTGTGGTGACAGCAAGAGGGAGAAGAAACTGGTGTTTTTGACTCGACAGTTGGAACTGTTGTGCCGCAAGGATTTCTCTATGAGTGACTACTGCCTTGCACTTGAGTCATACCCTCAGTGTGATTACGAGCAGTTACGAGACTTTCTCACTCTGCCCAGCAAGAGAAAGCTGCGTTACATCACATCGTCAGTGGATAGAGATCAGGTGCTGAAGGAGACATTCCAGAAGATGGTAAGTTAAAGGTATTGTTCATTTAATATATACTCAGCACAACAATTGAAAGACCACTTTTTCAAGTACATGACAATTAATGATGTATTTCAAATGACATTATACAAGTACGTCTGTTTCATTAGTAGCAAACTTGGCTGTCTTTTAATTGTTGTGCTGAGTATACATAGATCCCCCCCCCCCCCCCATCCCCCCATACCCGAGTAAAACACATGTTTGCAAGTACATTTTTTTTGCAAAATTGTGTTGAATATCAATCCTATGATCCCTGACTTTTCATCATTGTTTTATTTGCTGTTGTTATTGCTAACCAATGCCCAGTGGCATGCCCAGAGGGGTGGCGGGGGGGGGGGTTGGGAAAGAGACGTGACATCTGCTCTAAATTCATTGTATATTTATTTTAAGTCATGCTATCTATGATAGTTTCATATTTTCTTGCATTCAGCCAATCTGATTGTATTTAATGTTTGTTTTATTGTATACCATTGTGCAAGCCAACAGGACACTTTACTCTATGTAAACAGGCAATAAAGTGATCTTAATCTAATTCTCTTGCAGATGCCGTTTGTCTGTCTGTATTTTGGTATGTTTGTCTGACTGTCCGTGTGTTGGTATGTTGTTTGTTTGCTTGCATGCATGTCTAGACTCTATAGATCCACAGACAAAAGGTTGATGTATCAAACATTTCTGTACAGTGGCCGCTCTCAATGTTTGTGTCTGAGCGAAGGTGCCGTTAAAATAGCATAAAATAGCCCTTTAAAAACTTTTTTTTAAGATAAATGCCTGTAATCATTAATAGTATATAAAAAGAGTCTTCAATGACAATTTTGTCATGTTGAAATAGTTAGATTAAAAGAAAATCAATGGCCCCCACAGGCGGTGCCAGAAATCAGCCTGTGCCAGTCCTGGTTATAGTAGTCCTTGGTTTACATAGATTATTCCCTCTTTTTTCCTAGCAACCCTTATTCTAGACTCATGCAATTTGCCACAGAGATGAAGCAGTGGTTTTTGGCTTTGGTTGGCAGCCTATATATAGGGTATTCCTCCGTCGATCTGTTGCAGTGGTGGCTACGAAACTTTGAGAAAATGCTTGATGTTGACGATCGGTTCGCGGACGTTCTTTTGTAAATGATTTACCACCACACCCAAAAACATCCTAAAGCATACTCTTACATGTTGATTTCAAACCCGAAACTTACTCATACAATGAAGAAGGGACTAGAGAAGCCAAAAAAAACAAAATCTCGAAGTCGACCACTACAACCCCCACCTCTTTTGTGGGCGGTTTGCGCAAAATGACTCGACTGCGCAACCGACTCATTTAGCGATGGAGAGTCACAAATGTGCTGAAAGGCATGATGGGGATTGGAGACTACATAAGTGAGTCAAGTGACTGAACGCGGGCTTATCTAAACAGGATATTCGAGAATGATCTATTCAAGGCTCCGACTTCCAAGAACGAAAGATGCTACATATACGGTAATCACGAGCCGCACGTACGTCCATTGTTGTGAGAGTGTTCTGCCCGCTTCGCCTCTGGTTTCCTGCCACAGGATGAAGGAATGCTGTCAATGTGGTCGACACGCTGACGGTGATGTCTACAGACAATTACATGAACCCTCTTCTCTCTTCCTTCCCTTCCATTCTCCGTCGCCGAGAGCTGTTCCCCCCACCTCCCCCCTCCCCCACCCCCCACCCCCACTTCAGAGGCCGCAACTTCGATGAACGTTGCCGGGACTTGTGTGGATGGAGTGATGTGGTTGCGCATTCTAGTTCACTAGAGACTTCGCCTACCGGCGAAAGTGTCTTTAGCCCAGTTGACATCCCGTGATGGAAGGTTTTCGTCCGAAATATGCAAATGGAGGTCACACGAGAGGCTTGTGGGATAGCCGATCTGATCCCTGGCATACGCCGTTAAAGTAGTTCTAGGACTATTTCGCACAAAACTATTAACTTACTCTTGTTGAGGCAATAAACAAGCGTTTATTTATAAAATAAAATGTTTGTGTTGAAATGGAAACAAGTTTGGACATCTGAATGATTTCTGAAAAAGATGGAGAAAAAATAGTCTCAGAACGAACTATTATTGGCGCAATGCTGTAATGCGAAGGATCAAGTCTATTGATAAGGCTTGTTCAGGCGTACAAAGCGCTGCATGAGCGCTTCATGTTGGCAATTGAGCGCTCTTTGCGTCTCCTGAACACCTACAGATTTAGTGCAGCGCTTCACTTGTTAAAGGGGAGGTAAATCTTCTGCGCCCCATGTTGTGTTGATAGACGATAAGAAAGTGTCTTCTTCGTCACAGACATCGTTTATGCACGTTTAAATGTATTCTGCGTGAATAAAGTCCACTACTGTGTCATCCTTACTTGCCATTACTCGCGCATACAGAGCGCTTGGGGCAAATAAAGCCCGTTCCAGTCCCAAAATGATGTTTTTGAGGGTTAAATTACGTATCGAGGGCCAGTGGGGGATCGAAGACGCCATTTTGAAAATCGTGTGAATCACCTCGGATCTGTGATGAGCGCTGAGTGAATCACGCCCCCAAATTGCTGTTCAGAAGTGAAAGACGTGCAGCGCTATGCCGCCTCCTGAACAAGCCTTATTACGCATTCATTGCGAACTGTGCCAGAGTCAATACTGACTCGGGTTCACAGAATGGTGGTTATGCTGACAGCGTCTTGCTCGCGTCGAGAAAAACATGTAGGGTGTAATGAGAGACGTGTCTCCCTACGCTTTTTCTTTTCTTTTCACACACACGCACGCACACACACACACACACACACACACACACACACACACACACACACACACACACCACCATCGCTGCCACAATCACTACCACCACACCACCATCACCGCCACTACCGACATCAGCACCACCGTCACCACCACCGCCACCACCACCATCCTCACCAGCGTCACCACCACTATCACCATCACCTCCACAACCACCATCACCGCCACCACCACCACCACCACTACCATCACCGCCACCACCACCACCACCACCACCATTACCTCCACCACCATTACCACCACCACCATCACCGCCACCACTACCATCACCGCCACTACCACGGTCACCGCCACCACCACCACCACCTACACTACCATAATCACCGCCACCACCACTACCACCATCAATGCCACCACCACCACCACCACTACCACCATCACCGCCACCACCACTACCACCATCACCACCATTACCGCCACCACCATCACCGTCACCACCACCGCCACCATCACCACCGCCACCACCACCACCATAACCGCCACCACCACCATCACCACCACCATCACCATCACCACCACCACCACCACCATCACCACCACCATCACTGCCACCACCACCATCACCACCACCATCATCACCACCACCACCACCACCACCATCACCACCACCATCACCGCCACCACCACCAGTCTCAGCCCTCCAATGCTGCCCTCCAATGCTGCCCACACATGGAGTGGCGTGCAGGCTGTGTGGAGATAAGCCCAGCACTTGGCTGCGATGATGTGTGGAGTGGTGAGATAAGACATCAAGTGTCGCCCCAGCGCCCAGTGCCCGGATGTGAGAGGAGCATCCTTCACGCTCAGGGCAAACTCATCATGTGACGTCAGTGGTCATGTGCCTCGCAATATCAACCCCCCTGTGGGTTGTGGATAAGAATAGACCCACTGCGTCTCCCTACAGGATTCGTAAAGGGGGATTAACCAGGGAAAGCGTGACTTGATTCACGCTTACTCTGAACTGTTGCGGCGATTTACATGATCAATGGTCTTACATACGATACAGAAGCTGATAGGCCATGAAACAGCAGTGGCTGCTAAGCAATATCCCATAGATAATGCGGTTTGGGGTGGGTCTGTGGTGTGTGTGTGTGTGTGTGTGTGTGTGTGTGTGTGTGTGTGTGTGCGTGCGCGCGCGCGTGTATGCGTGCGTGTGTGTGTGTGTGTCTATATACTTATGTATGTATGTGTGTCTGTGTGTACATGTGTGTGGGTGTTGTGTGTGTGTGTGTGTGTGTGTGTGTGTGTGTGTGTGTGTGTGTGTGTGTGTGTGTGTGTTAGTGATTACGCGCGTGTGTATGCGTGTTTGAGTTTTAAACTTTAACTTGCAGGTGAATGATTATAAAAAGAGCTCACACCCACAAAAAGACAAATACAGCCAAGTCTAGAAATATAGTAAACAGCTATGCTGTTGAATTCTGCACATTTTAGTCAGATTTCGTGCATTCATTTATATCCAATTTAAATCACCGGATGATATGAGTCGAATTATGTTATGTTGATACAATGATGCTTATGCTGACAAATATGCCATGGAGTAAACTGATAGGAAACACACACACAAACACACACACACACACACACACACACACACACACACACAAACCTACGTACGCTCATGCGCACATTTACACACAAACAACACTTACCCACTCACACCACCCACCCACCCCTCAACACCCCTCCACTCAAACTACACCCACATACATGTATGTGCCAACTCCTATTCTTCCCACACAGGAGCGATCGCGAGGCGGATGTGGGATTTCTACAGAGGCAGCCATTGTTGGGCTGTCCATCCGCGAAGAGGTTTGTTTGTGTCCGCTCTTAGCACAGCTACATCACATCAAGGAGTGGTGGGAGCCGAATTGCCGATGATGTAGGCAGGGAAGGGAGAAGGGAGGAGGGGGGGGGGGGGGGGGGAGGCGGAGAGGGGGGGGGGAGGGAGGAGAGAGGAGCAGGGGAAAGAGGAGAGAAAGAGGGTGGGGGTGAAAGGGAAAAGAAAGTGGAGGAGAGGGTGGAGTAGTTGAAGTAGTTGCAGAAGAGGGGAGGTAGGGTGACAGAGGGGAGAGGGGAGGTGGGTGAGGGGGAAGAGAGACGGAACTAAAGTGAGGGAGAGGAGATGAGAGGGGGAGGAGGAGGGGGTAGGGAGTGGTTGATGAAGGGATGGGAGGAGATGGTGTGAATGTGTGTGTGTGTGTGTGTGTGTGTGTGTGTGAGAGAGAGAGAGAGAGAGAGAGAGAGAGAGAGAGAGAGAGAGGGGGGGGGATCTATGAGAACCTGGGAGAGGACAGGGAATGCCAAGAGTCTCTATGAAAACCACTTGAAACGCATTTCAGGTCATCCAGGGATGACGTAGTTTTGGAGTCCACACCCCTTCCAACGGTTGCTGACCGGCACATGAACTATTACAATATATCAAGTATTTGTTTTCTCATGCAGTGCATCGGGGTACTTGAACAACAAAGGACAAAAATGAAAGAAACGTGATTTATAAATATCACACCCTGGAATCCCTACATCTAGATGCAGAAGCGAAAACCAAGACCAATATCGTGCCTGCTAACAATATCAGTTGTCAGAAACAACAGAGACGCAACCGAAAGACAAAACAGAGCAAGAGCTGATACCAAGTTTTAGTTCTTATTGTCAGAGTTTGATGTACACTATCCGTGTAGAGTTTGGTGTCACAGTAAACGGAAGACTTTCATTGTATACAGAGCATTTTCATTTGTCATTTCTACGAGCCAGAAGCCAATCAAATTTCCCGTCCGTTTTCTGTAAAACATGGTTGCTGACAGAGCGTTAACTGCATAATCAAAAAAGCTGTTTTCTACACAAAGGGCCCCTTTTCTGTACACACGCATTCAAACAAGCATGAATCATCCACCACTGCACACACCACAATAAGTCAACACCGCTTCGGCGGGAATTCAAGGCACTTTGTGATGATACACGAACACAAAAACCGTCCAAGGACCGCCCCATTATGAGAAGGCTGATCACGAAAGCAGTTCACGTTTCGTCACTCCCAACGTCTTGTCCGAGAGAACGTTCAGTAGGCGTTGCCATTCACTGAATCAGTCTCTGGGTACGTCCGTCTCTAGGTCTTCATATTCACCACAGACTGTTGGCATCAAAGATGCTCCGCCGCTTCCGGCTCCTCTTCCTGCGTACATGATTTTCCCCTCGTATCTTCTTCCCACGCTCTTTCACTCCTTTCATCTTCGCCTCTTTCCTTCACCTGTTCCGTCTTCAGCACACCTATGAAGTGGTGGTGTTGATTGTTCGAAATCCGCTGCACTGACCTCTGCAGTATTCCAGCATCCTTCCTTCCTTCCTACCTTTCTTCCTTCCTTCCTTCCTCCTCTCCTCCTTCTTGCGTTCCTCTCTGGACTGGCCGTGTCTCTCCGCCTACGCATCCTCGATGTCTAATTCTGCCTTCCTTCCTTTGTGTTGCAAATTTTCTCCTTCCACTTTGTGCCTTATTTCCCCTTCCTCTGTCATCCAACTCTTCCCCAAAGCGCCTTCCTTCGGGGTCACGTGACGGAGTCGTACAAGGGCGTACATGCACGTAGGTGCATACTTTGAGAATGCATCTTCTATCACGTGCATGTACACAGGCACGCACACACGTATCGTTTACCTATTCATGTATACGTGTGTGCTCACGAACGCACACACGTGCGCACTCACACACAGAGGAAAAGGAGGGGTTGGGGGGTTGGAGGCGGAAGGGAGATGGCAGGGAGGAAGAGGGGGAGAAAAAAACGGAGAGATGTAGAAACACAGAGAGACAGACAAGTAAATGCAGATAGCCAATAAAAGACAAAAAAACATGGGGTTAAAGACAGACACACGCACACAAGCCGTCACAGCACACGCAGACGCTCATCGACTCGCATACAGAGGATGTTGCAATCCTCAGGTGGGAAGGAGAGGAGAAGACTGAAGACAGACAGATGAATGACATTGGAAACAACACGCGGAGGGGCGGATTTCCAACCCAAGTGTAACACGGCCGGGGTCGCTCGATGCCCCCCTCATCAGCTGGAACCCCTGGGTGCTGGGCTTTCGGGGCCTGCTCCAGTAGCTCAGCCAGAGGCGGTCCCAAGCAGACAAAGAAGCTTCCAGGGTCAGATCGATAACATCCAACCCTCCGTTTAAACCAGCCTGGAATAATCGGGCTCAATCCAAGTGCAACATCGTGATATTGCCATATTGTCATACATTACATCGAACTCGTAATGGTGTATAAAATACATGCACCTCTCCTTTTAATGGGGGGGTTGCCTCTTTCTCGGTGTCTCATCCATTACCACCACAACCAAAGGGAAAATGTTTATGCGCCGCATCTGCATCCTCTTCACACGCCCTTGTTCAAGTGTTGCTTTTATTTCTCGTGCATGAATGCCCTCTTGTTCCCGAATGCGCAATCAGCCACTCTACAGCTGGAAACGCGCTCGCTAATCAGCCACTCTACAGCTGGAAACGCGCTCGCTAATCAGCCACTCTACAGCTGGAAACGCTGTCGCTAATCAGCCACTCTACAGCTGGAAACGCGCTCGCTAATCAGCCACTCTACAGCTGGAAACGTTGTCGCTAATCAGCCACTCTACAGCTGGAAACGCGCTCGCTAATCAGCCACTCTACAGCTGGAAACGCTGTCGCTAATCAGCCACTCTACAGCTGGAAACGTTGTCGCTAATCAGCCACTCTACAGCTGGAAACGCTGTCGCTAATCAGCCACTCTACAGCTGGAAACGCTGTCGCTAATCAGCCACTCTACAGCTGGAAACGTTGTCGCTAATCAGCCATTCTACAGCTGGAAACGCGCTCGCTAATCAGCCACTCTACAGCTGGAAACGCTGTCGCTAATCAGCCACTCTACAGCTGGAAACGCGCTCGCTAATCAGCCACTCTACAGCTGGAAACGCTGTCGCTAATCAGCCACTCTACAGCTGGAAACGTTGTCGCTAATCAGCCACTCTACAGCTGGAAACGCGCTCGCTAATCAGCCACTCTACAGCTGGAAACGTTGTCGCTAATCAGCCACTCTACAGCTGGAAACGTTGTCGCTAATCAGCCATTCTACAGCTGGAAACGCGCTCGCTAATCAGCCACTCTACAGCTGGAAACGTTGTCGCTAATCAGCCACTCTACAGCTGGAAACGTTGTCGCTAATCAGCCACTCTACAGCTGGAAACGCTGTCGCTAATCAGCCACTCTACAGCTGGAAACGCGCTCGCTAATCAGCCACTCTACAGCTGGAAACGCGCTCGCTAATCAGCCACTCTACAGCTGGAAACGCTGTCGCTAATCAGCCACTCTACAGCTGGAAACGCGCTCGCTAATCAGCCACTCTACTGCTGGAAACGTTGTCGCTAATCAGCCACTCTACAGCTGGAAACGCTGTCGCTAATCAGCCACTCTACAGCTGGAAACGCGCTCGCTAATCAGCCACTCTACAGCTGGAAACGCGCTCGCTAATCAGCCACTCTACAGCTGGAAACGCGCTCGCTAATCAGCCACTCTACAGCTGGAAACGTTGTCGCTAATCAGCCACTCTACAGCTGGAAACGCTGTCGCTAATCAGCCACTCTACAGCTGGAAACGCGCTCGCTAATCAGCCACTCTACAGCTGGAAACGCTGTCGCTAATCAGCCACTCTACAGCTGGAAACGCTGTCGCTAATCAGCCACTCTACAGCTGGAAACGTTGTCGCTAATCAGCCACTCTACAGCTGGAAACGCTGTCGCTAATCAGCCACTCTACAGCTGGAAACGCTGTCGCTAATCAGCCACTCTACAGCTGGAAACGTTGTCGCTAATCAGCCACTCTACAGCTGGAAACGCGCTCGCTAATCAGCCACTCTACAGCTGGAAACGTTGTCGCTAATCAGCCACTCTACAGCTGGAAACGTTGTCGCTAATCAGCCACTCTACAGCTGGAAACGCTGTCGCTAATCAGCCACTCTACAGCTGGAAACGTTGTCGCTAATCAGCCACTCTACAGCTGGAAACGCGCTCGCTAATCAGCCACTCTACAGCTGGAAACGCTGTCGCTAATCAGCCACTCTACAGCTGGAAACGCGCTCGCTAATCAGCCACTCTACAGCTGGAAACGCGCTCGCTCTCTTCTCTTTCATCCATGCCGCCACCTTCCTGTCCTCTACTTCGTGCACGCATCGTCGGTCTTGCCCGAGATATTCGTTCCCAAAGGTCAGAGTTCAAGACCCCGGGGAGAGTGCATGTCTTACATGAACGCCCCTAGGAAATCAGCGGACAGATATTGAAAGCAAACATCAAACAGCGTATTAAAATGTATTTTTCAAATCGCCGTGAACATGTCGATATATCGCGGTGCATTGCCTCGCACTTCAGTCGTGCATTGCCTGAGGAACTGTGATAAGCCTTTTGTCAGATATACCCTGTACAATTGCCGTCGTTTGATAAAGGCATACGAAGACGTGGGTAGGCACAGATGCACATTCTCACTCCGAGATAGAAGGTTCTTCAAAAGCATCAAGTCAAAGGGAGACGTTTTTGACATCGATCAATCAACAGCAGCAGCAGCAACACAACCCACTCTACCACTACCACCATCCACACCACCACTCTACCACCATCTACACCACCGCTATACCATTATCCACACCACCGCTATACCCACACCCACACCACCGCTATACCACCATTCACACACCAGTATACAACCATCCACACCACCGCTATACCACTATTCACACACCAGTATACAACCATCCACTCCACCGCTATACCACCACAACCACTACCACCATCCACACTACCACTATACCACCATCCACACCACCACTACCACTACCATCACCACCATCTCCATCATCATCATCATCATCATCATCATCATCATCATCATCATCATCATTATCATCATCATCACCATCATCATCATCATCATCATCGTTGTCGTCGTCGTCCATTCTGAACACAGATATACTATCTCTGAAACAGGTTGGTCACGTGACTTCGGCTTCACATTCCAATGATTTTACTAATCAAAATTCAACATGATCAAAAGACCATCGAGAGTAAAAAGATACGATTCTATTTCACTCCAATTATTTATTTCGATAGATAAACACAAATTTGGTGTTCTAATAAAACTAATCTATGAGATTTTCAGGAAATCATTTGAGAACTACTTTTAGCGCGAACGTCGTCTATAAGGTTGCAAACTGCCTTGAGCACGTGGGATTGTGTACTGTATGTATAC
>JAWQFJ010024288.1:12500-54949 GCA_034096865.1 Theodoxus fluviatilis | reverse complement strand
ACGAATTTTGTCATTTTTCTGGTCCACCGGCTTTGTTCTTTGTCTCTACATTGAAAATGTCCCCCAGAAGAGGGCATTGGTGGGCTGCAACTCTGGATCTACTGGGGCGATTTTCAAAATTCAAACTGTTCTGTGCTTAGAATCATTAGCTTTATGAACCAAAGTTAGTGGCATAACTGTGCCGTTTTTAGAAAATTTTCGATTGGACATGCTACTATGGGTGTGTGCTGCTCGGAGTCAGGGTACTATGGATGTGTGCTGCTGGGAGTCAGGGTACTATGGATACGTGCTGCTGGGAGTCGGGGTACTATGGGTGTGTGCTGCTGGGAGTCGGGGTACTATAGGTACGTGCTGCTGGGAGTCAGGGTACTATGGGTGTGTGCTGCTGGGCGTCAGGGTACTATGGGTGTGTGCTGCTGGGAGTCAGGGGTTCTATGGATACGTGCTGCTGGGAGTCAGGGTACTATGGATGTGTGCTGCTGGGAGTCGGGGTACTATGTATACGTGCTGCTGGGAGTCTGGGTACTATGGGTGTGTGCTGCTCGGAGTCAGGTTACTATGGATGTGTGCTGCTGGGAGTCAGGGTACTATGGGTGTGTGCTGCTGGGAGTCAGGGTACTATGGATACGTGCTGCTGGGAGTCAGGGTTCTATGGGTGTGTGCTGCTGGGAATCAGAGTACTATGGGTGTGTGCTGCTGGGAATCAGGGTACTATGAATACGTGCTGTTGGGAGTCAGGGTACTATGGGTGTGTTCAGCTGGGAGTCAGGGTACTATGGGTGTGTGCTGCTCGGAGTCAGGGTACTATGGATACGGGCTGCTGGAAGTCAGGGTACTATGGATACGTGCTGCTGGAAGTCAGGGTACTATGGATACGTGCTGCTGGGAATCAGGGTACTATGGGTGTGTGCTGCTGGGAGTCAGGGTACAATGGGTGTGTGCTGCTGGGAATCAGGGTACTATGAATGCGTGCTGCTGGGAGTCAGGGTTCTATGAATACGTGCTGCTGGGAGTCAGGGTACTATGGATACGTGCTGCTGGAAGTCAGGGTACTATGGATACGTGCTGCTGGGAATCAGGGTACTATGGATACGTGCTGCTGGGAATCAGGGTACTATGGGTGTGTGCTGCTGGGAGTCAGGGTACTATGAATGCGTGCTGCTGGGAGTCAGGGTTCTATGAATACGTGCTGCTGGGAGTCAGGGTACTATGGATACGGGCTGCTGGGAGTCAGGGTACTATGGGTGTGTGCTGCTGGGAGTCAGGGTTCTATGAATACGTGCTGCTGGGAGTCAGGGTACTATGGATACGTGCTGCTGGGAGTCAGGGTACTATGGGTGTGTGCAACTGGGAGTCAGGGTACTATGGATACGTGCTGCTGGGAGTCAGGGTACTATGGGTGTGTGCTGCTGGGAGTCAGGGTACTATGGGTGTGAGCTGCTGGGAGCCAGGGTACTATGAATACGTGCAGCTGGGAGTCAGGGTACTATGGATGTGTGCTGCTGGGAATCAGGGTACTATGGATACGGGCTGCTGTGAGTCAGGGTACTATGGGTGTGTGCTGCTGTGAGTCAGGGTACTATGGGTGTGTGCTGCTGGGAATCAGGGTACTATGGATACGTGCTGCTGGGAATCAGGGTACTATGTGTGTGTGCTGCTGGGAGTCAGGGTACTATGGGTGTGTGCTGCTGGGAATCAGGGTACTATGAATACGTGCTGTTGGGAGTCAGGGTTCTATGAATACGTGCTGCTGGGAGTCAGGGTACTATGGGTGTGTGCAGCTGGGAGTCAGGGTACTATGGATGTGTGCTGCTGGGAGTCAGGGTACTATGGGTGTGTGCTGCTGGGAATCAGGGTACTATGGATACGTGCTGCTGGGAGTCAGGGTACTATGGGTGTGTGCAGCTGGGAGTCAGGGTACTATGGGTGTGTGCTGCTGGGAGTCAGGGTGCTATGGATACGTGCTGCTGGGAGTCAGGGTACTATGGGTGTGTGCTGCTGGGAGTCAGGGTACTATGGATACGTGCTGCTGGGAGTCATGGTACTATGTATACGTGCTGCTGGGAGTCAGGGTACTATGGCTGCGTGCTGCTGGGAGTCAGGGTACTATGGATACGTGCTGCTGGGAGTCAGGGTACTATGGGTGTGTGCTGCTGGGAGTCAGGGTACTATGGATACGTGCTGCTGGGAGTCAGGGTACTATGGGTGTGTGCTGCTGGGAGTCAGGGTACTATGGATACGTGCTGCTGGGAGTCAGGGTACTATGGATGTGTGCTGCTGGGAGTCAGGGTACTATGTATACGTGCTGCTGGGAGTCAGGGTACTATGGATACGTGCTGCTGGGAGTCCGGGTACTATGGGTGTGTGCAGCTGGGAGTCAGGGTACTATGGATACGTGCTGCTGGGAGTCAGGGTACTATGGGTGTGTGCTGCTGGGAGTCTGGGTACTCTGGGTCTGTGCTGCTGGGAGTCAGGGTACTAAGAGTGTGTGCTGCTGGGAGTCAGGGTACTATGGGTGTGTGCTGCTGAGAGTCAGGGTACTATGGGTGTGTGCTGCTGAGAGTCAGGGTAGTATGGGTGTGTGCTGCTGAGAGTCAGGGTACTATGGGTGTGTGCTGCTGAGAGTCAGCAGGGTCGGATCAGTTCTTTTTTTTTTTTTTTTTTTTTTGGGGGGGGGGGGGTGGGGGGGCGAGGTGTTTCCAAACTGATGTTAGGAACCGGGGGGGGGGGGGGTCTAATCTGGCGCATTTTGATAAAAAGAAAATCATATATATGTATAGTTTTTATTTTTATTTTTTTATATTTCTTTTGGGGGGGAGTTTCCGGAACCCCGCTTCCCCTCGTCCGCCCCTGACTAGTGCACTGAGTTTTGATGCGTGACTGGGACACTCCCCGCAGTGTGTTTTGTTTGCCTTGTAGGCCTAAGGTTTGAGCACTAGCTGTAGGTGTAAAAATGGTCAGTTATTAATATATTCAGTGAATTTAGTTGTCATGAAACTTTGTTTTGTGCTTTAATGCCATTTTCTTGTCAAAATCTTACACGTTACATTACGCCGAATGCGGGCAAGTTGATTATGCACTCATCGACTCGATAATCGTGAATTTTCTCTCCTCGCCTGACCAGGGAAAGGAAAGAGTCAATTTAAGCCAGAACTAAACAGTTATCTGCTGTCACTCATTCGAGCTTTACATGAAACATTATATCACACTAGCTCGATCATCTGCTGGCGTAGTGGCTACGGTTCAATCATGTTCGTCTGCTAGGTACATACGGTGTGGTTTGTTTACTTCTCTTCTGCATGTGGATTTTGTGAATTTTCTGTCCTCGCCTGACCAGGGAAACGAAATAGTCAATTCAAGCCAGAACTAAACAGTTATCTGCTGCCACTCATTCGAGCTTTACATGAAACATTATATCACACTATCTCGATCGTCTGCTGGCGTAGTGGCTACGGTTCGATCGTGTTCGTCTGCTAGGTATGTTCGGTGTGGTTTGTTTACTTCTCTTCTGTGGGTTTTGTGCAGAAAGTATACGTGACAATAGTCTATTAAGACTATTTTCGATTAGTTTTTTTATCTAATTAAACTTTTTGCATTCGTTCCGAATGTTTCCGACTTCGACCATTTCAGCAGCGCCAATAAACGTCGTTTAGCTTAAGATTACACTCGAATCACGCGGACCGTTAAGGTGCATGGAGTACAGTACCGCCGAGCAAGACGTTTGTCACAAAACGCAGATACATTAACGCGGCCGGATCTTAGCATTACTCCCCGGGCGTGTTTTACCCGCTCTGCTGTTGATATACAGCACATTTGTCTGTTCTAATCTGGATCCCCCTGTGGGTTCGGGGTAAGAATTGACCCACCACGTCTCCCTACGCGTTTCGTAAGAGGCGAATAACTAGGGACACCGTGACTTGATTTGCGTTTACTCCAAACTATTCTTGTGATTTTCGTGCTTAGTGGCCTTACATAGCCTACAAAGGCTGATAGGCCGTAAAACTCCATCCATCAATCTGTTCTTATGGTACAATTTTAATTTCTTAAATGAACTTTTGGTGAAATTATTTGGAATGAATTAAAATACATTGTTGCACACCTAATGTTGGCAGTAATTGTATTGCGTTTGAGATAAGCATTTTAGGGATGAGGCACAAGTATTTTGCGTGTTGCTTTGAACGTAAGAAGTGTAGGCTTATTAAGTTATTGTGAATTCAGTTTTAACTAATAAAAAAATCGCTGAAGAAAAACATACAAGCTGATTCATTTCTATATATTAGATTCACAGACAAAATTTAGAAGGGGCATTAGTGCAACATGGCTTTAGAAGACAAATTCCAGCTTATGTGAAAAATATCGATTATAATGTTACGCTCAATTTGTTTGCAAGTAACAAAAAATGCTAATAAATTTCACCAAAATGCCCCTCACTTTTAACCAAACACTTTTACTACACAAAATGATCCACGCTATTTGGACACACACACTGCATACTGTCTGCCAACTTTGACGCAACTGAATGAGACAACGGAGGAAGATACAACTGGTAGCAGAGCAAATCGAGTCACACACTGCAGCTTCGACCTCTCACATCTACAATCTTCTCGGTTTGCTTAAACCGAGTGTGACCATGCATTAGAGACAAGAAAAATGTCGGCAAAACAGATTTTGAGCCAACACCCGAAAAAGTCATGGGCGCTAGTCTATGGTATGCATTTGCTGTTGAGCTTGAGGTCCCTGGACATTTTTAAAATATAGATTTCCTCTACGAATATGCTGTTCTTTTATGGAATATGCATAGATGACTAAATAATATTGCGGTTGAACATTTTCATATCTCATGCACAACCTTAATGAGCGACTTTTTTGGAAATTATCTCCCTTGCCGCCGCTTGGCGGCGCGTCGGCTCCAAGGGGCTTAGTTGGTACACAGTGACAAGTTCTTTCGCCTAGAATAGACCTGAGTGTTCGAGGTTTTTTGATTGTTTTCTTGCTGTCGCTTTCAAATCTGTTCACAGTACTAGGCTGGCTGGTTTACCTCATGACAGTTGTAAGCGAAAAAGCGAGTTCTAAGCGTAGATGTGATTTTTTTTAATGCGTGCTAACTGATATTAGATTTAGAGCTTGAATTTTCAATGATATTACGCTTACAACTCGCTTTTTCGCTTACAACTGTCATGAGGTCAGCGCCGATCACGGGCTGACCTCATGACAAGCTGGCCAATGAGATGCAAGGAACGAAACGGCCATCTCTTTCCGTGGTTTTCATTGGTTCGAACACTGGAGTTGTAAGCGAAAAAGAACTTGTGTAATATCGAAAATTCAAGCTCTAAACCTAATATCAGCTAGCACGCATTATAAAAAATCACATCTAAGTAAACCAGCCAGCCTAGTACTGTGAACAGATTTGAAAGCGACAGCAAGAAAACAATCAAAAAACCTCGAACACTCAGGTCTATTCTAGGCGAAAGAACTTGTCACTGTGTACCAACCAAGCCCCTTGGAGCCGACGCGCCGCCAAGCGGCAGCAAGGGAGATAATTTCCAAAAAAGTCGCTCATTGTCAGGGCTTTGGTCTAATAGTCGAAACGCTCGCACACTGTCGTTTGCAGCTAGCGGTCGCAGCGTTCGAGGTTGTGTAACAAACTATTTGAGACCAGCATTGCAAACTATTTTTCAAAATGTTTGTCTTTCAATCGGTTTTTGTAAACGACTACTAGGGAAAGGGTGTGTTTCCCCAAAATAATTAACTCTGGTTACTTTTTCTACGTGTATTTTATGTTTTTAGAGGTGTAAGGCAATGCGCAGACAGAATCAACTGAGAAATAGTACAGGTTGCTAAAATATATTATGAACGTAGGAATAGAGCAATGGCTGCGATGAAGGAAATCCATGGCAACTTGACACTGAAAGGTACACACATGTGCCAAGGACACATACATGAATTAGAGAAGAGCATAAAGAAACGGTCAGTACCTGTATATGTACAGGGCACTCACAGGGGAAGGCAGATCGAGTAGAAGAAGTCAGCAGCAGCAAGCATAATAACGTGTGAAAGCTGGTAGATTTCGGCAAGAGGTAGGTTTCAGAAAGTGAGGTATTGGATAAATAGTAGAAATGACAGGAATATGTGAAAGATGTGCATAAGACAAGAACGTAAGTAAGAAAATAAGGAGAGAATTAATCAGTACCGTAGACAAATATTGTTGGAGAGAAAAAGAAAGCCCACCCATTCACATGGAAAAAGGAAGACAGTGGAGGAGGAATGAACAAGAGGCGTGGAAAACACATCAAAAACGTTGCATGCGTGTTAGGCCTTTACCCGACGCACACACTTTTCGATGTAATGTCACAGTAAATACACGTGTTTTTCACGTAACGAAGTCATTTTCTGGCCATATACGAGGTGACGGGAAATGGAGAGGGAACGGCAGTCATGTCCAGCAGGTGTTCCAGTGGACGGCAGCGGCAGAGAAGGGGGAAGATGTAGAGGGAAGGACAGGCACGTTCCAACCTGACGGTCACAGGCGGGGTGGGCAAACAGGCGAAGGCAGTGAACAACTAGCGTACCGCGGCCGAAGTGTTGAGGAGTAAGAGAAGACGATGAATGAAACATAGCCAGCCAGAAAGATATCCCCACGGCCAGTAAAATATCAGGGCAGCGACAATCTCAGCTCTGACGGACAGCGGCCATGGCGGGGGTGGGGGTGTCCAGTAGCAGGTTGCTGCAGCGTTGCGTCATTAGTAATGGCGAGGGCAGATGTTGGGTCATTAGTGGGCAGGTCAGCAGGGACGGAGGCAGGTTGGCCTGGATCCCCGAAGGCGCGCAGAGGCAATCAATACAAGTGAAACTCCGGAATGGACACTATTCAATTACCGTGAACTAGCTTTGTAATGCGTAGCGTAGATAAATTCTTAACGAACGTACTTTTACCATTGAGTAATCAGAAGCGAGAGGATGAATCCATCTCAGCGTACATCATATCACTTGCGCGCAGATACTAAAACCGCATTTTCGGACAAGGTGCTCAACTTCTCACCCAGAACTCAAACGGAGTACCTGTGAGGGCAAAGATGGCACTTTTGTCTTGTGATTAGGTCTTGTATGCGGCCTTGAGCTAGCATCGGATTGGAAAACTCCCCAGAGAGTTAAAATGGCTCCGATACCTGCCTGTGTCTACGTATTAACTCCGTCGCCATGCTTGTCGTCATGAGGCAGTGCTGCTATTCGAGATACAAACATTGGCACCAAGTCGCTACATAAAACAAATATCTTGTAGTGGTTATTTTCGATCTAGCACTCACGCGGATATTCTGAATCAGTCACGTCTTGTTGCACAGCGGAACCAACACAACGCAATTACTTACTTTATACGGTGAGAAAAGGAGCGAGGCAAAAACCTGTGGCAAACAGCAGAGCGGGTAAAACAGGCTGTCCAGGGTTACTCCAAGCCTGGGCTACACGACTGGTCTGTCGGCAAAGAGGCTTTGAAGAGCTTCAGGCCCGAATAACATCCACACCAACAGACTGCCTCGAAAGGGAGGCAATCCTTGCCAGACAAATCCGCACTTTTAAAAGTCATTTTTCACTGTTTAATAGATACGATCGAAGCGGGAACTTTGTTGTTTTCAATCCCCAATACCATGTACTATCATAATATAATATGGGAACATCGTCCATATTTTGGCTGAGCGGACCTGAACGATCCGATGCCACGCCCTGCGGTCTATAATTGCAAAATCACGTGGTCTGGGTCTGAGGATTTTGAGATGGGGGAGGGGGGGTTGTCGGGGGTCACAAGGAGGATGATAATTATTCAAAGTGTTCATTTTGAAAATCCAAATTGCTGGAAAATCGCAATCCAAAATCAAGCATCACATCCTTTTAAATGTTTATTGTCTCTTTTCTTTCCTGTGGCCACATATCACGCTGACCACAAAATTAATGCCTAATCCAAAATTTGTATTGTTTCTGTTAAGCGGGACTTTCTCGCACGACCATGCAGTACCAGCGTCCTTAATTGCTTGCAGTGAAGTGCCACGTACAGTCATGCCGAGATTAACATTACTCAATCCTGTCATTACGGTGAGAACATACGATCCCCAGACAAGAGAATGGACTGTTACAAAAAAGATAAGACGCAAGCTGCACATCGTGGATCCTAGGAGTAGGAGCAGGAGGAGGACAGCAGGGAGAGAAGAGGACGCTTTCCCTCGCAATGGTCAAGGAGTCGAATTTGAGGCTGAAGGTGCGTACGAAATGCATGGATGAATGAATGGGGCTTTACAGCCTATTTTAACCTTAATTCGTGGGGCCAGTACGTATTAATTAAAGGCTGCTGACAACAAAATAACGAGAGCTGGTTAGTGTAAGAGAAATTAAGTATCGATTATCACAGATGACAATAGTGTCACAAGAGGTCACGCCTACAAGCTCAAGAAAAACCGATGCAATACGGCTTTACGACAACATTTCTTCACCCAGCGAGTTATCAACATGTGGAACAGCCTCCCGAACAGCGTAGTTGAGGCACCGAGCCTGAACTCGTTCAAGAACAGAGTGGACAAGCATCTACAAGGATATATGTTCAAGCTGGAGGAACCACTGGAGCAAATGATGCACAGCAATTAGGCCTTTTTTTCTCTCTAATTTTTTCTTTATCCATAAGAACAATAAAAATACAGCCAGAGAACTACCAGAATCGGCGATAGGCCCTGGACGCCTAAGCAAGCCGAAGAATTCTATTCTATTCTATTCTATTCTATATATAATATATTCGCCCTCAACAAATTCAAATGCGTAGAAAGATGCATGAGTCGATCTATTCAAAACTCAAACCAAAGATCGATGCTCCAACCTACTGTCACAAAAGCAATTATGATCAAATTTTTTGCCAGAGGGCAAAAGATGCAAGGTTTTATACTCTTTTAAACTTCAGTCTTCACCCTTAGCCTTAGGCTTAGCCCGAAGAGACTGTCTGTACTGGGATATAGTGAAAGAGACTTCATTGTTTAGGAGCAATGAAATTATGAGGTTCAAAAGGTGGATCATACACCATAAGCGACAAACTTGTGTGAGTGAAGCTAAGTAACATGAACATGGAAACTATTTTCTCTGAAGTGAAAGGCAGATAAGTATTAGCAAGGATCCCATACCCCATAGGATCTTTAATGTACCTGCGGCTACTATAGAACGACGAGGATCACAGTTATCTCCCTTGATTAACTCGCGTGTTCCCTGCCCCACAAATGTTATCAGCAACTGGTCGAGTGCTTTTCAAAGCTGTGTCGAGACAGAAATCAGCATTCATTACGCCAGGTAAGATGTGCATTCATATCTTGCTTTATACACCGTGTTGGTCTCTTGCATGAACGGGGTTGTGTTGCGTTGCTTTTTCAAGTAGCCTTCGATTTCGTGCACTTCACGATGCATCGTCTGCAAGCACAAGCAGTGGTGAGTGGTGAGCAACGTACATATATCTTACATGATTGTAGGATAACACTTACCGGGCAGTTGTAATATGCTCACGACAGCTCTCGGGTGCGAATCTGCATATATAACAGACTTAGATTAGAAAGAGCGAGCATGTATCGAATTTGGGACGTGCCTTTCTTGCCGAGCCCAAGGGCAGTCAGAAGCTGTTGAGAACTGAGCAGAGCGCATATAGTCGTACACATGTGCACAACGTACGTAGGTAACAGTAACAGTGTTACGGTAGCTAGTGTGGACTCGACAGCTCGGGAAATATAGTCGACGTGCAGCAGTCACTTTTCTCCTGACAGTGCGTGCTTTCTCGTGTTTTTGCTTCCTATATAAGTATGTTAGTATTGTGACTGACTGCATGTGACTCTAGGGACGCTTGTCTAGTAACGTTCTGTGACATGATCGAGCACAAACTGACAAAGTGCGGAAATAGCTTCTCAGCATGTTTTGATGCACTTAATGCTGATGTTTTTCGTGCCCTTATGAACTCTTCTTGATGGCATGTTAAGTGCTTTTGTAAATGAGAGCCTACTATAAGCTGCACCAGTGTGCTTTGGAGGTGATGTTTCTTAAGTTTTACAGTGTTCAGGTGGGTGAGGGAGAGCTTGTGACAAATGGCTTGCCAAGCTGAAGTGACACCACCACTTTTATCTTCCAGACTGGGGGAAGTTTTAGGCTGTCGGTGTGTGCGTTGTGTTGTCCTGCTGGTGGAAGGAGCGGGTGCTGATAGGAGACTAAAAAATGCATAACTGTTTGTGCACATAGAATGCAGTTCTTATTGAGGTTGTAAAGGCTGCATGCTATTTCACATTTCAGCTTGGTGCATGTGTGTGCATGAATATTATGAGAGAGAGAGAGAGAGAGAGAGAGAGAGAGAGAGAGAGAGAGAGAGAGAGAGAGAGACAGAGAGAGAGACAGACAGACAGACAGACAGACAGAGAGAGAGAGAGAGAGAGAGAGAGAGAGAGAGAGAGAGAGAGAGAGAGAGAGAGAGAGAGAGAGAGAGAGAGAACAGTGATATAGTACTATAGTAGCTGATAAATGAACTTCTTTGAATATGAGGAAGTATTTCTTCTCTGTTATACCCCCCCACCCCCCCACCCCCATTTATGTAGCCAAGGATGTGCACTGCTGTAGTAAAATACTAGTATCCTATGCACCTGACCCACCATGATGCAGCAAAAATCTTGCAGTGACTGGACACTTTTGCTGACCTCAAACTTTGCAGCACACCTCAAACTTTGCAGCACACCTCACACTTTGCAGCACACCTCAAACTTTGCAGCACACCTCAACTTTGCAGCACACCTCAAACTTTGCAGCACACCTCAAACTTTGCAGCACACCTCAAACTTTGCAGCACACCTCAAACTTTGCAGCACACCTCAAACTTTGCAGCACACCTTAGAGGGAAAGGCTGGGATTGGGAACTGGATCGATTCATAAAGTGAGTCCAGAGAGTCAACTGGTGTTGAACTTATCTTCACTTGCACTGTTAGGCTTAGTGAGTTGTCCCTTGGTACTGACAGCATCACAACTTGTTACTTCTCATGCTTTCTTGAGCTGTTTTTCAAGGGGTTTCTGTTACAGCCTTGTCAGTAGTGGACTTTGACTATTTTTTCATTTCACCAGTGAATGGACTGTGTTACCCACCTATCTGGAGTTCTCTTCACCAATCCGCTGTACATGTATAAGGATGGGTGGCTGGGTGGAGGGGGAAAGAAAGAAAAAAGTTGGGGTTACAGTCACATCTATAGGGGGAAAAGGTCAGAAGGTCAGCCTGAACTTTTTTCCTCCAAAAACATAACTTTAGTTCTCAAAATGCTTCCTTAAAAAGTGGGTTTCCTGAGTGCTCATACTAAAGGGAATGGAAGATCAGTCAGTATCCAATTTGTTGTTAGTCTTCTTTTGCTTTTCACAATTAAAAAAACATGTTTAGAGTTGGCAGAGAAAAACATTTTCGGTGCCTAAATCAGTAAGTGATGTGAATGCAGAGTGTTAAGTACTATATACCAAAACCAACCTTTCCACCCACCTGTGCTTTTCATCTGAATTTTAAGTGACCTCTGTTGTTCTCATGTTGTAGTGATGTCTATCATGTATCTACAAAGAATTGCATTTAGGATATTGAGTAATGAATTGCCATGTAGGTCAACTGCATGCATAATCTTTATTTTGTTGATTGGGGGGGGATTTATGTGTTTTGAAAAACCTGACCCTATTTTTTTACCTGCTGATCCTTAACTTTTTTTTTCTCATGCAAAAAAAGGAGATTATTTATGGTAAACAACAAACTGCATGCTATCCCATCTTCCCTACCTCATAAGCATTCAGGAAATCCATTATTTAAGATTTGAAGGGGGAAAAAATTATATGAAAAATAAGCTTAGTTTATGTTCAAACTGGCCTCTTCTAAAAAGAAAGAAAGAAAGAAAAAGTTCAGGTGGATCTGCTAACTCTTTGTTTTTTCCACCCTCTAACCTTCACCACAAGTTTGATTTATTTATCTTTTGTTCCCTACACAAGACCAATGAATACCATAGTCTCTGGTGTTGGCTGGAATGTAAGCAAGTCAAGAGTGCTTTCCCCTTGTTGTATTGCTTTGTTGAACTGGGCTGTTGGCCTCCCCTTACCTCAGACCTCCAGGGCAGTCTCAGGGGAGATGTGTGGATTTGTGCAGTGGAAAGTTCAGCAGCGGAAAAATGGGATGGATGAATGGGTGAGGCTGTACAGCTCATCAGGCTTCGGAGGCTATGTGAGGAAGCTTGCTATCTTAAACAATGGTGGTGGAGAGAGAGAGCAAGTCAAAGAGTACATTGGGCACACACACACAAGCGCACACACACACACACACGCGCGCGCGCACACACACACACACACATGCGCGCACACACACACACTCATACCCCAGCCCCCCCCCCCCCCAAAAAAAAAAGAAAAAAAAAGAAAAAAGAAAAAGTGGTTAAGGTGACGTGACAACCAAAAAAAAAAGGTTGATCTATAGGTCAACCTGAACTCTTTTTTTTCTTTCCTTGTAGAAGAGGCCAGATAGAGCAAAAGCCAAACTGTCTTTCACTGACAAAGATTTTTATAACTTAAATAGTGGATTGCCTAAGTGTTCATAGGGTAGGGAAGATCATTGGGGCATCACACAGTTTGTCATTTACTTTAAATCTCTGCTTTTTCTTTTCACTTTTTGCATGATCGAAAAACAGTTGAGGGTCGGCAGAAAAAAAAAGTTGGTTTGGTTACCATAACCACAACTATTTGTTTTTTTTTGGTCTTATAATAAATTTAATAGTTCAACTTTTACAGATCACAAAGGTAGACAGTAAGGACCTGCTCACATCCAGCTACAGGGGGGGTTACTATGGAAGGAAGCTGAGACAAGCTGCAAGAACGGATGCTTTGCACCTAGGGCAGGGCTTAAGTAGCATGGGATCGTGAGAATGTATAGACTTGAGCAAATCAAAACCAATTCAGCATTTTGATCATTTGGAACTGGAAGGTTACTTGTATATATATATATCCTTTCCATTTCACCTGAACATTAGAAAGTTGAGGTGAAAGTTGTGGTTTTAAATAGCACCTGGATCTGGAACCACTTTACCCCCTGACCCCCTGACCAGTGGGCTCCTTGATCAATCCTTCACTGGCACCTGACAACAAACAGTCACAGACAGACATGATACATTGAGTCGGTACCAGCACCAACTCCGCTCCCTGGGGAGTATTCCTGGCTCATGGCCGCATACAAGGGTTAATCGCACTACAGGAACCCATTACTGCCCTCACAGGTACCCGGTTTTACTCCTGGGTGGGGAGAAGCAATGTGAGTTTAATACTTTGCTCAAAGACACAACTCCAGAATCTGTGCAGCTTTAAATGCTGACCCATCAGCTGCCAGCAACTTCAGATGAAGTATACAAACCAAACTTGATCCTTGAAAACCAGAAACTTGCCCTGTCTATTTTCTGCAGGGTTTCATGTGGAATTCATGTCCACCATGAGGGCCATTCAAGTGACCAACTTTGGAGGCCCTGAAGTCCTCAAGATGGCCGATAATGTTCCTGTTCCCAGGCCTGGACCCCATGAAGTAAGTTGAGCTTGGCTGGCAGAGAGACCTTGATTAGGAAGTGTTGGAATCTTAATCTGCTTTAAATCTTGAGATCGTGTACCGCCCATTACCGCCCACCCTGCTCAATCCTGTACTGCCCATAGCCGCCCACCCTGCTCAATCCTGTACTGCCCATAGCCGCCCACCCTGCTCAATCCTGTACTGCCCATAGCCGCCCACCCTGCTCAATCCTGTACTGCCCATAGCCACCCACCCCACGTGGCTATTACTTGACTGATTTTTGTATACAAATTGCATAATCCTTACAGGACTGGGGAATGAAACACATGAATGACATACAGGACCCTAAGAGTTACGGTACTAATAGTGCCCAGAAAGAAAAGTCATTTCACTAAGGCTGAGAATATTTGTTCATACAACTCTGTAGTAAATTCAATGTAGAATATGTCTATGCTTTGTTTCTGGGCGAAATAGACATATGATAAAAATTAAAAAGAAGACACCAATTGTCAGCTGTCATTTTGAGAAATGAGAGCTTCAATTTTCAAATGCAATTTTCTCCGTTTCCAGGTTTTTATATCTCTGTGCTCTG
This sequence comes from Theodoxus fluviatilis, assembly GCA_034096865.1. NCBI lineage: Eukaryota > Metazoa > Mollusca > Gastropoda > Cycloneritida > Neritidae > Theodoxus > Theodoxus fluviatilis. The sequence goes on along the minus strand of JAWQFJ010024288.1, from coordinate 40,796 downwards.
AAAGTTAGACTTCCTTCAAACTTGGCATATTTGGTTCATATAGCGTGCTTCATGGGATGGCCCATAATCAAAACTATCCTCCTGTATAATAGGATCTTGAATATGTAATTAGCTACTTGATTTATGCAACTTCAGGTGTGAGATTGTGTTAAAATAAAATGCTCAGACTCAGAGTAGTTGTCTAAGGTTTATTGGGTGGGGAACGCTACCCTGTGTACTGTACTTCAGTGCAGAATTACAAGTTTCTTTTATTAGCTCCTTTTCTGGTATTGTTTCAAAAACTGACAAAATTGTGATGTATTGGCCACTTTATTGGAAAGCTTATTAGCATAATTTATGCAAGCACATCACAGGTAAACAGCAATTTAAAAGTACAACCTGTTGGGTCAGACAATTGGATTAAAAAAAAATTCAACTGACAAAATATGATGGTTACTGGATACTACCACCTGAACTCACCCGTTTTCCGTAGATCTTTATGCATGGCTTTGCAAACATACATAAGGCATTATAAAATGCTAAACAGATTATAAATTGTTTCAATGTTTGGCTTGACTTTGTCATGACCTTTCAAAAGTGAATTTTGCTAATTTGGTTGTCAAAACATCCCTGCCAGTTTGGTTGCAGAAATCAGTTTCCTTGCAAATCAATTTACACAATTTTTCAGTTCCTTAAAATCTGTTGTATTAGTAGGTATGATGTAGAACTTTACATAACATGACCTGGGTTCCACTGATGATGTGATGCAATATAGTCACAAAGAATTGCATTTGTTCATAACTAGTGTGTCACATGTCCTATTATCTTATTGTTGTGCAGTCAGCTTCCAAAAGCATATATGTACATATTTTTGTGTTCAAACACAAACATTCATAAACAGGCACATGCAGAGCTCTATAAACTGTTCTTGGATCGTTATTCTCCTTGCTAAGTATGCACAGGTGAATTTACACAGACCAATACATAAACTTTTGAAAACAATAACTTGGCCAACTGATTTCATTTGAATAGAATTTTAGAAGTCAGCATTCACACACTTGTGATCTTGAATCTTCCTGTGGGTTGGGAATGAGAAAGATCTACTGCATCTCCCTATCATTTCAAAAGAGACAAATAACTATGGAAAGGATGGCTTGACTGGCTTTTAGTTTAACCAACTCTCATTTTATGTAATGAATGATCTTGATAGCCTACGCAGGCTGATAGGCTGCAAAACTCACTCCATCCTCAAATCAGCCAGCCAGCCAGCCATCCTCCAACCATCCACCATACACTTGTGCTAACTCCAGCTGGAGATGTTCTGTGTCCCCTCAGGGTCTGTTCTAATCATCATCATCATCATCATCATCATCATCATCATCATCATCATCATCATCATCATCATCATCATCATCTTCTCTAACAAAGGGTTGTGATCAGCAATCCGACTAATTGTATTCCCTTGTGTGTAATTGGCATGGCCTTGAAAAGGGCTGTTGGGGTAGAGGGTGACGACCGGTGTCAGGGTAGCCTTGCGGGGCACATAGGGGTGGGCGCAGGCCATGCTGTGTACAGTGCCCAGGGTGGCGACCAGCCGTCCAGTGATATGATGCTCAGTGGTTTGGTGGGCATGCAGGGCTGGACACCGGCAGGTGGCGCCGCGATGCGGTCAGTGTCGAGGGTGGCGACCGCTGGTTGCGAGATGGTTGAAAAGGCTTAGCAGGCATGCAGGGGCACAGTGTGGCCTGTGCCCACCCCCACGTGCACGCCGAGGCTACCCTCTGCCCCAACAGCTCTCTTTAGTGCCACGCCAATTAATCATGAGGGAATACAATTTGTCGGATTGCTGGTCGCAACCCTTTCTTAGATATGTACACACTCTACATTTGACAACGCCACTCCACTCTTTTTCTACTATCATCATCATCATTGTTGTTGTTGATATTGTTGTCATTGTCGTAATAATTGTTGTTGTTAATAGTAATAATTGTTGTTATCATCATTATCATCATTGTTGCTGTTAATCTGCCTGTGTTGCGTTGTAGATACTGGTGAAGGTGGCAGCGGTGGGAGTGAATCCAGTGGAGACGTACATCAGGTCAGGCACGCACACCATCAAGCCAGAGCTGCCCTACACGCCTGGCAGCGATGCTGCAGGCATCGTGGAGGCCGTCGGTTCTGCCGTTACCAGATTCAAGGTAGGCCTATTTCCACCAGTGTGACCTGCCACTGAACAGAAAAGTTTTCAGAGATACTTGGATACGTTTTCGCCTCGGCATTAGTGAACTAACAGTACACAGACAGAGATATTGTATAGAAAATTACGAAATCTTATGTCCAGCATGTCACGAGAGAGGTGAAGATGAGCAGCATTTTGTTCTGTACTGTCCAGCTTATAAAGACATCCAAATGACGTTTGTAGTGCCATATGTACAAAATAATATTGAACCACTTGTGCAGCTGTTTTCTGCAAAAGAGCCATGTATTATATACATGCCGTGAGCATTTATTTGTACTATGCTGAGTCTTCTGAGAATAATTCATTTTTCTTCTAATGCGTGCGATATACTACTTAAGAGGAGCCTTCAGATTATTCATCGTAAAATGTAATGTGCTCTCGCATTAGTTACTTCACTATATTAATTATTTTGGCTATATGATGTATTGTATTCAATTGTAATGGGCCGAAGGCCTACACAATAAACTGTTTTGTTTTCTCTCTCCCTCCCTCTCTCTCTCTTCCAACACACATTTTAATCAATTATCATAATGTAAAGAGTACATGCAGATTTGTTTCTTTCTGTAACTCAGCAAAATGTTCTTATTACGTACACACACACACACACACACACTAATAGTCATGGGTCATGGTAACCCAACTGGCCCAATATTTTTCTGCAGACCCTAACTTCTTCTTTTTTAATCATGCAAAGAAAGAGATAATAAAAACCGCTGGCGCTGAACCTCCAGGTTGTGGCATTAAAAATTAAAAACAATTGAAAAAATAAAAATTAAAAAAGATTGGGTTCAAACCCGCAACCTCTCGGAAAAAGGGGGGAAAAAACAAACAAACAAAAGTTTCTGCGCGGATTCAAACCCGTTCACGCATAACCTAACAAAACAATAGTCCAGCGCTCTACCAGGTGAGCTATTCGGGAACTGACATGAATAAGTGTTTGTGAAGCAATTATTAAGTTGTTTTCCGCAAACCCCCTCAGTTCGTTTTATGCACTGTAAATTGTAGAAAATGAATGATAGTTCATGAAATTTGAGTAGTCTTGTACATTTTAGTATACTTGAGGTCTATTTCTGCCAAGTTTAATATCGATTCACTGCCATTAGGCCACGTGAACAGAACTTGATAGTGTTCACACTGCCGCTGAGAGTGGCTGTTCTAAGAGTTAGACCGGCCGCGCAGGTGGAGACACCAATTTTGACTGTAATACAGTACTTTTTTAAGCAATGGCGATTTTTTTCTCTCGGGAGGATCACAAAAACTATTTATGTAACTGGTGAGCGCTCGTACAGCGTGGGAGAAACGATGCTGGCAACGAGAGTGAAGGAAAAAGCGAAATATCGCCATTCCGTCAAGGGACATTTTAGGAGGGTGTTTTCGAGTTTATGACCTAAAAAGTCACTTTCTTTTCAAACCTCGATTCTGAAAATTTGATACATTCAATCGGACCTAACTTCCAGTAAGTGTGCAAAATGTCAAGGAAATCTGTCCAGTAGTTTTTAAGATATCAGCCGTTAAGTCGGGACAGACACACACAGACACACAGACAGACACACAGACAGACAGATAAAGCTGTGAGGACCTCCAGTAACCCTGGAGGGATAAAAAAATATATAAACAATGAATTGAGTGCTGATCCATCTTTCCTGCCCTAAGAGCAGTTGGGAAGTTCGCAATTTTAGTTTTTTTTTTTAAGAAGAAGAAATTTTCAACTAAAGCAGTATGTTGATTTATGTTGAAACAAGTCTCTTAACATTTGTTTTTTAAGTTCAGGCTGACCTACCGACCTTTTTTTTCTTCTTGTTGCCATGTAACTATAACCACAACTATTTTGGGGGGGTAGGTGGGGGGTGGCCTTATTATCATTGCTACATCATCAAAGTGAGAAGGGTGAAATACTGACTGTAGGTCATTCTTATTTCTTGCACTGTTGTAGGAAGGAGACAGGGTCTTCACCGTGCGAACTGTGACGGGGACGTATGCGGAGTACGCCGTTGCGGAGGAGAGCAAAGCCAACCATCTGGGTGACAGGCTCTCCTTTGCAGAGGGTGCAGCCCTCGGAGTTCCCTACTACACAGCATACAGGTCCCTCATCCATAGGTAGGGAGGGCCCAGAATGAACATGGCAATGTGAAATGATGGAGATAAATGGAGTTTTAGGGCCCATCAGCATTTGCAGGTTATGTAAGGCCCTGGATTAACCCTTGTCGTGGCATAAACCATGTGGTCAGGTCTGTTCCAAGCCTGCCAGTCGTGGTCTTTGTGGTGTGTAATGGGGGTAAAGGTTGCCGAATTTTCTCTCTGTTTCTATTGGTTTTGATGCAGACTGTTTGCTTTCACTCTACAGAGGAAGGGTTTTTGCTTGCCCATGCAGGTGGCTGGGGGTGGAGGTCATGAACCTTTCCCCTCAGAGTGGATTATGCAATCAATCCTAATTATGGTGCAATGATGGAAGAGACCTTGAACTCTTTTATTTAGGCCAGCCGTCTGTTGCAAGTAACAGGAGAAAACAACATGGACATTCAAGGTTGTACTTACACTGGAGAGCTTCTAGTAAAGAGCTCTTTCTCCCTGAATATCAACACATAGTGAATGAACATCCCTACGTCTCTTGTTTTTATTGGATCATCTCCCTCATTCAAATGTACACATCCTTCCTGTGTGTAGCCAATGTGAAAACACAATGTCAAAACTAAAATGCACAGAATTGGTGCACAACAATGATGGAAGGGAGATAACTTGTAGATTCTTTCAGGTAATGTGGGGGGAAGTAAATATACGACTAAGGGACTGTACATGTGTTGCTTTGCATTTTATTGTATGTGCATTATAAATTATTGCATTGTATTGTAATGTATTATATCTTTTTGTTTGAGTTGTGCTAATTTGTGTGTGCCTTTTGACCACAGAGCCGCCAGCAGGCCAGGAGAAAGCGTGCTTGTTCATGGAGCCAGTGGAGGGGTGAGTGAGCCTTCATTCGTTTGCTTGAGCAGACAGCTTGAGCTGATTCAGACCTGATGCACTGCCCTTTTTCTACCTATTGGCAAGACACATCTACAATAGACGTACATTCTAGCTGTTTGCATGAACAGAGCTTGAGCTAAACCAGACCTGATGCATTGCCCTCTCTGCCCATTGGCAAGACATGTCTAGAGTAGACGTGCATTCTAGCTGTTAGCATTTTCAATGCAATCATGCCGTGGTTTCATTTTAACCATATAACATCACATAGTAATCACTAGTGCCAGGAATTGAGATTGATGAGACAGATGGATGGATAGACAGACATACAGACACACAGACCAATGCAGACATGCACAATCGTATGCACACATACACACATAAACGCAATGTTATGATGTAAAATTCTTACAAGTAATACAAGTAGTTATCAACATTTAACCATAACAGTTTGTCCACAACAGCCCCAAGCAGGTTTTGAACAAGTTGTGATGTCACAAAGACTAGATCACAGTGTAGTTTAAATTTAAAAAAAAGAATGTATAGTGTTGGAGTTTGGTTTTAATGCCGGGCACTTCCATGCCAGCAGCAGAATATATCTAGAAGGCTGCTTGGATGAACACCAGAACAGAAAGTCAGTCAATACAACACTGAAGAAGATACAATGAGGCAGTCAAAAGCTCACCGCTAAGTAATAAACTTTTCCTTGAGTGACTCACTCACTTGATCCTGCCTGCACTATCTGGCAGCCAGCGGAAGATTTCCACACTGCAACACAAGTCTTCTGAAATCAACTGCCAGAGGCATAGCGTCAGGAGACAAAACCAAGGGTTTTCAGAAGAGGCCGCAAGATGTGCCTTTTCCCCAAGCGGGTCTCAGCGACTAACTCATTGCATGCGAATCCTAATGCAGGCGCTCAATCTTTCAATAAGCAGTTTTTTTAAATGATTTTGACACAGGGTTCGTACAGGTCATGGAAAACCTGGAAAGTCATGGAATTTGATTTTTCATTTTCCAGGCCTGGAAAGTCATGGAATTTCAACTTAGGTCATGGAAAGTCATGGAATTTAAGAAAGAAAAAAAAGAAAGAAAAAAATACGTTTTCTAGGCTGTGCTTCGCGCGATACTCTCAATCTAATTTTAAACGCTGAGCACGTCAGGAAAACGTGCCCTTGCATCCCATTGGTTAATTCTGAAGGCTCGTGTGCCTTCTGCTTCCTGATTGGTTCTTTGGCTAGGTGACCTCGTTTCATTTCCACGCCGGTCCGGTCAGTTGGTTCAAGCGAGGACAGAGTGAAAAGAGCTTGTATTGTTTGTGGTGCAGTGTTTCTTTGAGAATCAGATTATCATCATGCCTGGAAAGTGTCGCTTTCAAGACTCTTGGACAGGAGACCCTGAATACCGTGAGTGGGTCATGCGAGCGAGAGTGGATGGGATGGCAAAGTGCCGATTTTGTGAAAAAGACTTTGCTGTATCCAACATGGAAGCGGCAGCGTTGAAAAGCCACATGAAAGGTGTCGCGCACCAGGCGCGTGCTAAAAAACACCAAGAAGAAAAGAGCAAACGTCAAACACGAATATCAGATTTTGTTCAAACTGCAAAAAATGCTGAGACAGAGAGTGCTTCAAAGGTGGTGGTTCCAGCTGGCGCTGCTACGCCGGTCGAAACTAGGCCTGCACCCACTGGCAGTGGCAGTAGATCTACTGGGATTGACACTTTCTTGACAACAGAGGACACACTGAAAGCAGAAATTTTGTGGACTTTGAAAATGGTCATCTCCCACTTCTCATTCTCCAGTACCAAAGGAATGAACGAGCTGTTCCGTCGCATGTTTCCCGACAGTGTCATCGCCTCCAAGTTTGCCTTGAGTGAAAGCAAAGCCCGGTACTTGATAACTTTTGGTCTGGGGCCACATTTCTTAGACATGCTCAAGGCAAAGGCCCGGTCTTCTGATTCTCTGGTGCTGCTCTTTGATGAGTCCCTGAATGCTGAACTTCAGAAGAAACAGCTGGATATCCATGTCCGATTTTGCTATTTACCATTTGGCGCTGGATCGAAATGGCCACCGCATGTCTGTTTCAAAATGTTGCTGTTTCTAACGTAATTTGGTCAAATATAGTTCTGGTTTAATTAGAATAGCTTAAATATATCATATTCAAGAAGGGGATAACGATATATATGCTCATTTCTAAGCCATTTCGAAGACATTAGCGCCATTTTGGTAAATAGCATGACCGTCAAAATCACACAATGATTCATGGCGAGTAAGAGCATGACGGCGCAGATGCGATTTTGACGGACAAATCAGCTGAAATTGGTTAGTTTATTGAGGTTTTTGTTTCAGTTTATGCTCGAACAATCAGATAGGAAGATATTTATTGCAATATTTTGCACATATTGGAAAAAGTATTGTAGAACTCGGGACCCATTCTAGTAAACTAGAGATTTCGCCTACCGGCAAAAGTATCTTTAGCACAGTTCACATCACGTGATGGAAGGTTTTTGGCCAATTTATGCAAGCGGAGGTCACACGAGAGGCTTGTGGGATAGCCGATGTGCTCCCTGACATACGCCGTTAAAGTAGTTCTAAGACTATTTCTCACAAAACTCTTAACTTACTCTTGTTGAGACAACAAACAAGCGTTTATTCGATACAATAAAATGTTTGTGTTGAAATGGAACCAAGTTTTTACATCTGAATGATTTCTGTAAAAAGTGGAGAGAAAAAAAGTATCAGAACGAACTATTTTTGGCGCAAGGCTGTAATGCCAAGGGTCAAGCCTATTACGCATTCATTGCGAACTGTGCCAGAGTCAATACTAACTCGGGTTTACAGAATGCTCGGGACCTTCAGCGAGTGCTAAATAGACGCTGCACGCGATGTTCGAAGAAATTTCATCAGACCGGAAGTGGCCATCGGTTCGATAGAATCCACTTTTTCTAGGATTCGCACATATCAATAACACAAAATACCAATGTAACATGAAAGATGAAAGTCTTTCTGAGTTGTCTAATTTTTTTAAACTAGTGGTAGGATTCCATGGTAATTTGTATCAAATCTTTGCGCTACTACAGTACTAGCCAAAATGCACTCGGCAATACCACTTCACTTTCATGGCTAATTGTGGACAATCCACAAAATATTGTGAATAAAAACAAGAATGAAAGTTGTTTACGAAGCAGAAGGTTTCAAGAACATGTGTCGTGTAGTTTTGTGTTAATCCGTCTTATTTCCGCTGAGAACATACAAGCCGATTACGTAAAAAAAAACACCCTCCGCCACTACCGACTCGCGGTGGCTCGACGGAGTTTGCATTTCGCGACTCGGGTTGGTCTCTTCTAAACACTCGTCCGTCAAAGTTTCTCATTTGATCAAGTTGAAACTTTACTACTCATTAGAGGAAAGATTGCTCTTTCGTTCGGTGTATGTTTGAACTTCCGGTGAAAATCGAAAGACGAGTTATGGATGAAAGTTCGAACGTTATCGCACATTTTGTTCAAATTTGCTCACTCCCGCTTTCGTACAGACACCCTCGGATTCTACAAGATTTCCCCCTTCCAACGCTATATTCGATGTTAATGTACGATGAATCTACTTTTTGTCTAGCGCCCGGATTGTGCGCTTGAAAGGAGAAAATAGGCGGAAATTTTCCACCTGTTTGTGCTCGATTACCACATTCAGCGTGCGTTAATCGTTGAAGCACCAGACAATTTGGGACAAAAGTATCATCATTTTAAGGAGTACTTGTTTGAAAATTTTCTGCATTTGTCAGATTTTGAATCAATCTGCTGTAAAAATAATAACAAGAATTAGATTTTTTTTTACAACGGGTGTATTGTGCGTGAGTTTGGTCGTGCGCCATACACTTTTCTCTTTAAAATTGTCATGTATCACAGTACGCTAGGTCATGGAAAATGTTGTTGAAGGTCATGGAAAGTCATGGAAAAGTCATGGAATTTTGTATCTAAAAACCTGTGCGAACCCTGTTGACAAATCACCATTATAAAAGTCCTATACCCAGAGACTTGAACTTTGTATCACTTGAAAGAATACTATTTCCTCTTGCAAAATTAAAAGACATTCAAACAAGTCAATATCATCCTACACCATTCTATGAGAACACACAAAGCATGTGTTTTCACTTTCTGACATTTTATATTTTTACTTGCTCGATCAGAAAATCAACCACTGATTCATTTAAACTATCATCACATTCACTCTGGCTTTCACATTCATCCATCAAAACATCTTCTACATCTGATCCTTCCTCAATTTTCACTTCTAAAACTACTTCCAAACACAAGACCAATTCCGATTTTAGTAAATAAAATTATTGACAAGGGAAGTCACTCTGATATCGTCAAGTGGCTTAGCAAAATAAGCTTACAAGAGTTGTGTCCCTTGAGTACTGTGTTTATCGATGAAAATTTTTCATAGATCGATCGGTCGCACAGATGCTGTGTGACGAGTAACGAAGGAACACCTCCCCGTCGCACAGCATCTGTGTGACCCATAGCTAAGGGATCCGAGTTGACCTCTATTAGTGACATCCTGGCGCTATGTAAAATCTTGATGATTTGTATGTGCGTGTGCCACAGAGCATCCTTAGGGCTGGAAGTGCATGCAATACGCAGGCACACACACAAGCACACACACACACTCACACATGCAAGACCATGAGCCTCAAAGAGATGGCCAGCACCACAAGACTCATAGAATGCCAGGAAGACACAGGTACCGCAGAAAAATGCCGCAACCAACAGCTGAAGGATGTGGGGGCATTTGTTTGCCTCGACAGCAAGGTGACGACAATGGGCGACTGACCAGGAGATTCCCTTGACTTGACTGAACATTAGATAAATTGTTTGAGACAGAACAGTGTCACTTGTTTCCTTGCAGGTTGGACTTGCCTGCGTGCAGATTGCCAAGTCTATGGGCATGACGGTGCTGGGCACGGCAGGAACTCCTGAGGGACTGACTCTGGTCAAAAACAACGGTGCCGATGCAGTCTTCTGCCACAGGGACCAGGACTATACACAAAAAATCATGGTAATTTCTCTTGGTGATTAGGCAAAGAAAAAAAGTTGTGGGTATGGTCACATGTCATTGACTAATTAGGCTTGTGTTTATCTTATTAGTTCTCAATGTAGTTACAGCAACAGCAAACACTATATAGTCCATTCCAGTGATTGCATTAGCCAGCATATCATAGCCCTGTGCAACCTGCTCCATCTGCTTTAGATTTACAGGAAGAGATTTGTACTTTTCAATGACTCTGCAGGAGTGTCTCTTTGTCTGTCGGTTATTTTTGGGTAAGTTGGCTCCTGAAAGTTGCAGGTTTAAATGGAGTTTTGATTGAAGTTTCTCCTTTACAAATAAAAAGCACATTTTTTCACCTGACTTGAAAAACTTCCTCTTTCAAAGGAGAAGAGCGGGGGAGGAGTGAATGTCATCTTGGAAATGCTGTCCAACGTCAATCTGCAGCGAGACCTGGAGATTGTGAAGCCATGCGGCCGTATTGTGGTAAGCAGGAATCACCCTTTAGTGGTTCTTTCACTGCTGTTGTCATTGACACCTGCATGTAAGCTCCTGAAGTGTTCACAGAAAGTCACGATGGAATAACAGCACAATTCCATGTTCAGAAGCGCTGTCGGATCCCCCTCCGTCCGCAGCACAGCACAATAATGGCTTCTTTGTGACAGTCCCAACAACACTTGGACAAGTCCACTCCACTTGCTGTGGTCAGATTGTCATATCAAGAGGAATTTTTAGATAAACACTATCAAGGAGTATAGTAGTATTTGTAGTAGTACTAATAGTAGAACAGGAATACTTGTCAAGGATGGAGAAAGCCGCTACAGGGTCTTAGAGTTAACTTACAACATATTAAAGTCTTTCTCGAGGACAAGTGACTTTTCGTATTCACCTTTCCAAACAGAAAATTCACTCTCCTTGGGCGAAGGGAAAAGGGATTTGGCAAACCCTGTACTTCACTGTATTACTGTCAGAATGACTTTGCAGAAAATCTCGTGAACCGACATGAAACTCAGGCCTGGGGTTTCGAGAAATGTTGCGGAGTTTTCCCTCTAAAGTCTTTGTATTGAAAAACAGCTTATCTGTATGGAGGGTGCGGCGTGTGTGCAGTGTGTGCATCTGTATGGAGGGTGCGGCGTGTGTGCAGTGTGTGCATCTGTATGGAGGGTGCGGCGTGTGTGCAGTGTGTGCATCTGTATGGAGGGTGCGGCGTGTGTGCAGTGTGTGCATCTGTATGGAGGGTGCGGCGTGTCTGCAGTGTGTGCATCTGTATGGAGGGTGCAGCGTGTCTGCATCTGTATGGAGGGTGCGGCGTGTCTGCAGTGTGTGCACTTACTGTGACAGGTGATTGGGTGCCGGGGCACGGTGGAGATCAACCCCCGACTTACCATGGGCAAGGAATGCACCATCACGGGGGTCATGCTGCCCGCAGCCTCCCCTGTAAGTCTGCTGCTGTCTTCTTCATCCATCTCCTGTCCATCCATTCATTCATTCTCTCATTCACAGTTCTATCATGCATACATTCCCTCTGATTCATGCATGATTGCAAGCATCAATATATTCATTCATGTATCCATCCATCTATCCATCAATACATGTGCTCATGCATCCATCCAAGCAACTACCCATGCATTGTCAAAATCTCCTCCTCCTCCTCCTCCTCCTCCTCCCCCTCCCCCTCCTGCTCCTCCTCCTCCTCCTCCTCCTTCTCCTCCTCCTCCTCCTCCTCCTCCTCCTCCTCCTCCTCCTCCTCCTCCTCCTCCTCCTCCTCCTCCTCCTCCTCCTCATCAGACCTGCCAAATGCTACGCTTTAGGCGTAGCATGCTACGCTTTCGACATGCTTGCTACGCTGCTACGCTTGTCCATAAAAACTACGCTTTTCCCGCGTGCTTGAACTTTTGACTGCGATGGAGAATCCCCCCCCCCCCCCCCCCCGCTTTCACGCCGCCAGTGCAGCTTATCGCGCCGCCTTCACAGCCTTATCTCTCCCCACCCCCCACCCCCGCTACGCCTATTCCTTCAATGCTACTCCAAATAGCTCTGGATGCTACTCTTTGGCATGATCGTGGGTTGGCAGGTCTGCATCATCATCAAATATAACATCAAATATAGCATCATCAAAGATATCATCGAATGTATCATCACCTATATCATCATCACCAATATCATCAGCAGCAGCAGCAGCAGCAGCAAATACATCATCATCATCAAATATATCAAGATCATCAACATCATCATCATCATCATCATCTCATCATCATCATCATCATCATCATCATCATCATCATCATCATCATCATCATCATCATCATCATCATCATCATCAATATATCATCATGATCACATTATCACCATCAATATATCATGATCACTTCATCACCATTATTTCATCATCACTTTTTTATCATCACTTCATCATCATCACAATCAATGTATCATCATCATCACTTCATCCCATCACTTTGTCATTATTGTCTCTTCATCACCATCATTTCATCTTCATCATCACTATGTCATCATCAACATCAATATATCATCACAAAACTCAATAACACAAAATCTATTTCACTGACACATAATTACCCAACTTTACATATAAGCCATACCATACGTACATACCTGTCTCTCCACTGGAAAAAACATGTAATTCCACTGGAGTCAGGACTGGCTTGACATCACTAGGTCTGGTCTGTCTCCCAGGACAGTTCAAACTCCTCTGCCACTTAGTCAGCTCTGGCAACACAATTCAAACAATACTCATGAAAAACTCACTGGTCAAGGTTGTCACGCAAACCATCTGCAGCACACAAAACATCTGCAGCACACAAGACATCTGCAGCACACAAACCATCTGCAGTGAACACATGTGCAGCACACAAAACATCTGCAGCACACAAACCATGTGCAGCACACAAACCATGTGCAGCACACAAACCATGTGCAGCACACAAACCATGTGCAGCACACAAACCATGTGCAGCACACAAACCATGTGCAGCACACAAACCATGTGCAGCACACAAATCATGTGCAGCACACAAACCATGTGCAGCACACAAATCATGTGCAGCACACAAACCATGTGCAGCACACAAACCATGTGCAACACACAAGACATCTGCAGCACACAAATCATGTGCAGCACACAAACCATGTGCAGCACACAAACCATGTGCAGCACACAAGACATCTGCAGCACACGACATCTGCAGCACACATGACATGCAGCACACAAACCATGTGCAGCACACAAACCATGTGCAGCACACAAGACATGCAGCACACAAAACATCTGCAGCACACAAACCATGTGCATCACACACACCATGTGCAGCACACAAAACATCTGCAGCACACACACCATGTGCAGCACACACACCATGTGCAGCACACAAGACATCTGCAGCACACACACCATGTGCAGCACACAAAACATCTGCAGCACACAAACCATCTGCAGCACACAAACCATCTGCAGCACACAAAACATCTGCAGCACACAGAACATCTGCAGCACACCAACCATCTGCAGCCCACTAAACATCTGCAGCACACAAACCATCTGCAGCACACAAAACATCTGCAGCACACAAACCATCTGCAGCACACAAACCATGTGCAGCACACAAACCATCTGCAGCACACAAAACATCTGCAGCACACAAACCATCTGCAGCACACAAACCATCTGCAGCACACAAAACATCTGCAGCACACAGAACATCTGCAGCACACCAACCATCTGCAGCCCACTAAGCATCTGCAGCCCACAAACCATCTGCAGCACACAAAACATCTGCAGCACACCAACCATCTGCAGCCCACTAAGCATCTGCAGCCCACTAAGCATCTGCAGCCCACTAAGCATCTGCAGCCCACTAAGCATCTGCAGCCCACTAAGCATCTGCAGCCCACTAAGCATCTGCAGCCCACTAAGCATCTGCAGCCCACTAAGCATCTGCAGCCCACTAAGCATCTGCAGCCCACTAAGCATCTGCAGCCCACTAAGCATCTGCAGCCCACTAAGCATCTGCAGCCCACTAAGCATCTGCAGCACACTAAGCATCTGCAGCCCACTAAGCATCTGCAGCCCACTAAGCATCTGCAGCCCACTAAGCATCTGCAGCCCACTAAGCATCTGCAGCCCACTAAGCATCTGCAGCCCACTAAGCATCTGCAGCCCACTAAGCATCTGCAGCCCACTAAGCATCTGCAGCCCACTAAGCATCTGCAGCCCACTAAGCATCTGCAGCCCACTAAGCATCTGCAGCCCACTAAGCATCTGCAGCCCACTAAGCATCTGCAGCCCACTAAGCATCTGCAGCCCACTAAGCATCTGCAGCCCACTAAGCATCTGCAGCCCACTAAGCATCTGCAGCCCACTAAGCATCTGCAGCCCACTAAGCATCTGCAGCCCACTAAGCATCTGCAGCCCACTAAGCATCTGCAGCCCACTAAGCATCTGCAGCCCACTAAGCATCTGCAGCCCACTAAGCATCTGCAGCCCACTAAGCATCTGCAGCCCACTAAGCATCTGCAGCCCACTAAGCATCTGCAGCCCACTAAGCATCTGCAGCCCACTAAGCATCTGCAGCCCACTAAGCATCTGCAGCCCACTAAGCATCTGCAGCCCACTAAGCATCTGCAGCCCACTAAGCATCTGCAGCCCACTAAGCATCTGCAGCCCACTAAGCATCTGCAGCCCACTAAGCATCTGCAGCCCACTAAGCATCTGCAGCCCACTAAGCATCTGCAGCCCACTAAGCATCTGCAGCCCACTAAGCATCTGCAGCCCACTAAGCATCTGCAGCCCACTAAGCATCTGCAGCCCACTAAGCATCTGCAGCCCACTAAGCATCTGCAGCCCACTAAGCATCTGCAGCCCACTAAGCATCTGCAGCCCACTAAGCATCTGCAGCCCACTAAGCATCTGCAGCCCACTAAGCATCTGCAGCCCACTAAGCATCTGCAGCCCACTAAGCATCTGCAGCCCACTAAGCATCTGCAGCCCACTAAGCATCTGCAGCCCACTAAGCATCTGCAGCCCACTAAGCATCTGCAGCCCACTAAGCATCTGCAGCCCACTAAGCATCTGCAGCCCACTAAGCATCTGCAGCCCACTAAGCATCTGCAGCCCACTAAGCATCTGCAGCCCACTAAGCATCTGCAGCCCACTAAGCATCTGCAGCCCACTAAGCATCTGCAGCCCACTAAGCATCTGCAGCCCACTAAGCATCTGCAGCCCACTAAGCATCTGCAGCCCACTAAGCATCTGCAGCCCACTAAGCATCTGCAGCCCACTAAGCATCTGCAGCCCACTAAGCATCTGCAGCCCACTAAGCATCTGCAGCCCACTAAGCATCTGCAGCCCACTAAGCATCTGCAGCCCACTAAGCATCTGCAGCCCACTAAGCATCTGCAGCCCACTAAGCATCTGCAGCCCACTAAGCATCTGCAGCCCACTAAGCATCTGCAGCCCACTAAGCATCTGCAGCCCACTAAGCATCTGCAGCCCACTAAGCATCTGCAGACACTAAGCATCTGCAGCACACTAAGCATCTGCAGCCCACTAAGCATCTGCAGCCCACTAAGCATCTGCAGCCCACTAAGCATCTGCAGCCCACTAAGCATCTGCAGCCCACTAAGCATCTGCAGCCCACTAAGCATCTGCAGCCCACTAAGCATCTGCAGCCCACTAAGCATCTGCAGCCCACTAAGCATCTGCAGCCCACTAAGCATCTGCAGCCCACTAAGCATCTGCAGCCCACTAAGCATCTGCAGCCCACTAAGCATCTGCAGCCCACTAAGCATCTGCAGCCCACTAAGCATCTGCAGCCCACTAAGCATCTGCAGCCCACTAAGCATCTGCAGCCCACTAAGCATCTGCAGCCCACTAAGCATCTGCAGCCCACTAAGCATCTGCAGCCCACTAAGCATCTGCAGCCCACTAAGCATCTGCAGCCCACTAAGCATCTGCAGCCCACTAAGCATCTGCAGCCCACTAAGCATCTGCAGCACACTAAGCATCTGCAGCCCACTAAGCATCTGCAGCCCACTAAGCATCTGCAGCCCACTAAGCATCTGCAGCCCACTAAGCATCTGCAGCACACTAAGCATCTGCAGCACACTAAGCATCTGCAGCCCACTAAGCATCTGCAGCCCACTAAGCATCTGCAGCACACTAAGCATCTGCAGCCCACTAAGCATCTGCAGCCCACTAAGCATCTGCAGCCCACTAAGCATCTGCAGCCCACTAAGCATCTGCAGCCCACTAAGCATCTGCAGCCCACTAAGCATCTGCAGCCCACTAAGCATCTGCAGCCCACTAAGCATCTGCAGCCCACTAAGCATCTGCAGCCCACTAAGCATCTGCAGCCCACTAAGCATCTGCAGCCCACTAAGCATCTGCAGCACACTAAGCATCTGCAGCCCACTAAGCATCTGCAGCCCACTAAGCATCTGCAGCCCACTAAGCATCTGCAGCCCACTAAGCATCTGCAGCCCACTAAGCATCTGCAGCCCACTAAGCATCTGCAGCCCACTAAGCATCTGCAGCCCACTAAGCATCTGCAGCCCACTAAGCATCTGCAGCCCACTAAGCATCTGCAGCCCACTAAGCATCTGCAGCCCACTAAGCATCTGCAGCCCACTAAGCATCTGCAGCACACTAAGCATCTGCAGCCCACTAAGCATCTGCAGCCCACTAAGCATCTGCAGCACACTAAGCATCTGCAGCCCACTAAGCATCTGCAGCCCACTAAGCATCTGCAGCCCACTAAGCATCTGCAGCCCACTAAGCATCTGCAGCCCACTAAGCATCTGCAGCCCACTAAGCATCTGCAGCCCACTAAGCATCTGCAGCCCACTAAGCATCTGCAGCCCACTAAGCATCTGCAGCCCACTAAGCATCTGCAGCCCACTAAGCATCTGCAGCCCACTAAGCATCTGCAGCCCACTAAGCATCTGCAGCACACTAAGCATCTGCAGCCCACTAAGCATCTGCAGCCCACTAAGCATCTGCAGCCCACTAAGCATCTGCAGCCCACTAAGCATCTGCAGCCCACTAAGCATCTGCAGCCCACTAAGCATCTGCAGCCCACTAAGCATCTGCAGCCCACTAAGCATCTGCAGCCCACTAAGCATCTGCAGCCCACTAAGCATCTGCAGCCCACTAAGCATCTGCAGCCCACTAAGCATCTGCAGCCCACTAAGCATCTGCAGCCCACTAAGCATCTGCAGCCCACTAAGCATCTGCAGCACACTAAGCATCTGCAGCCCACTAAGCATCTGCAGCACACTAAGCATCTGCAGCACACTAAGCATCTGCAGCCCACTAAGCATCTGCAGCCCACTAAGCATCTGCAGCCCACTAAGCATCTGCAGCCCACTAAGCATCTGCAGCCCACTAAGCATCTGCAGCCCACTAAGCATCTGCAGCCCACTAAGCATCTGCAGCCCACTAAGCATCTGCAGCCCACTAAGCATCTGCAGCCCACTAAGCATCTGCAGCCCACTAAGCATCTGCAGCCCACTAAGCATCTGCAGCCCACTAAGCATCTGCAGCCCACTAAGCATCTGCAGCCCACTAAGCATCTGCAGCCCACTAAGCATCTGCAGCCCACTAAGCATCTGCAGCCCACTAAGCATCTGCAGCCCACTAAGCATCTGCAGCCCACTAAGCATCTGCAGCCCACTAAGCATCTGCAGCCCACTAAGCATCTGCAGCCCACTAAGCATCTGCAGCCCACTAAGCATCTGCAGCCCACTAAGCATCTGCAGCCCACTAAGCATCTGCAGCCCACTAAGCATCTGCAGCCCACTAAGCATCTGCAGCCCACTAAGCATCTGCAGCCCACTAAGCATCTGCAGCCCACTAAGCATCTGCAGCCCACTAAGCATCTGCAGCCCACTAAGCATCTGCAGCCCACTAAGCATCTGCAGCCCACTAAGCATCTGCAGCCCACTAAGCATCTGCAGCCCACTAAGCATCTGCAGCCCACTAAGCATCTGCAGCCCACTAAGCATCTGCAGCCCACTAAGCATCTGCAGCCCACTAAGCATCTGCAGCCCACTAAGCATCTGCAGCCCACTAAGCATCTGCAGCCCACTAAGCATCTGCAGCCCACTAAGCATCTGCAGCCCACTAAGCATCTGCAGCCCACTAAGCATCTGCAGCCCACTAAGCATCTGCAGCCCACTAAGCATCTGCAGCCCACTAAGCATCTGCAGCACACTAAGCATCTGCAGCCCACTAAGCATCTGCAGCCCACTAAGCATCTGCAGCCCACTAAGCATCTGCAGCCCACTAAGCATCTGCAGCCCACTAAGCATCTGCAGCCCACTAAGCATCTGCAGCCCACTAAGCATCTGCAGCCCACTAAGCATCTGCAGCCCACTAAGCATCTGCAGCCCACTAAGCATCTGCAGCCCACTAAGCATCTGCAGCCCACTAAGCATCTGCAGCACACTAAGCATCTGCAGCCCACTAAGCATCTGCAGCCCACTAAGCATCTGCAGCCCACTAAGCATCTGCAGCCCACTAAGCATCTGCAGCCCACTAAGCATCTGCAGCCCACTAAGCATCTGCAGCCCACTAAGCATCTGCAGCCCACTAAGCATCTGCAGCCCACTAAGCATCTGCAGCCCACTAAGCATCTGCAGCCCACTAAGCATCTGCAGCCCACTAAGCATCTGCAGCCCACTAAGCATCTGCAGCCCACTAAGCATCTGCAGCCCACTAAGCATCTGCAGCCCACTAAGCATCTGCAGCCCACTAAGCATCTGCAGCCCACTAAGCATCTGCAGCCCACTAAGCATCTGCAGCCACTAAGCATCTGCAGCCCACTAAGCATCTGCAGCCCACTAAGCATCTGCAGCCCACTAAGCATCTGCAGCCCACTAAGCATCTGCAGCCCACTAAGCATCTGCAGCCCACTAAGCATCTGCAGCCCACTAAGCATCTGCAGCCCACTAAGCATCTGCAGCCCACTAAGCATCTGCAGCCCACTAAGCATCTGCAGCCCACTAAGCATCTGCAGCCCACTAAGCATCTGCAGCCCACTAAGCATCTGCAGCCCACTAAGCATCTGCAGCCCACTAAGCATCTGCAGCCCACTAAGCATCTGCAGCCCACTAAGCATCTGCAGCCCACTAAGCATCTGCAGCCCACTAAGCATCTGCAGCCCACTAAGCATCTGCAGCCCACTAAGCATCTGCAGCCCACTAAGCATCTGCAGCCCACTAAGCATCTGCAGCCCACTAAGCATCTGCAGCCCACTAAGCATCTGCAGCCCACTAAGCATCTGCAGCCCACTAAGCATCTGCAGCCCACTAAGCATCTGCAGCCCACTAAGCATCTGCAGCCCACTAAGCATCTGCAGCCCACTAAGCATCTGCAGCCCACTAAGCATCTGCAGCCCACTAAGCATCTGCAGCCCACTAAGCATCTGCAGCCCACTAAGCATCTGCAGCCCACTAAGCATCTGCAGCCCACTAAGCATCTGCAGCCCACTAAGCATCTGCAGCCCACTAAGCATCTGCAGCCCACTAAGCATCTGCAGCCCACTAAGCATCTGCAGCCCACTAAGCATCTGCAGCCCACTAAGCATCTGCAGCCCACTAAGCATCTGCAGCCCACTAAGCATCTGCAGCCCACTAAGCATCTGCAGCCCACTAAGCATCTGCAGCCCACTAAGCATCTGCAGCCCACTAAGCATCTGCAGCCCACTAAGCATCTGCAGCCCACTAAGCATCTGCAGCCCACTAAGCATCTGCAGCCCACTAAGCATCTGCAGCCCACTAAGCATCTGCAGCCCACTAAGCATCTGCAGCCCACTAAGCATCTGCAGCCCACTAAGCATCTGCAGCCCACTAAGCATCTGCAGCCCACTAAGCATCTGCAGCCCACTAAGCATCTGCAGCCCACTAAGCATCTGCAGCCCACTAAGCATCTGCAGCCCACTAAGCATCTGCAGCCCACTAAGCATCTGCAGCCCACTAAGCATCTGCAGCCCACTAAGCATCTGCAGCCCACTAAGCATCTGCAGCCCACTAAGCATCTGCAGCCCACTAAGCATCTGCAGCCCACTAAGCATCTGCAGCCCACTAAGCATCTGCAGCCCACTAAGCATCTGCAGCCCACTAAGCATCTGCAGCCCACTAAGCATCTGCAGCCCACTAAGCATCTGCAGCCCACTAAGCATCTGCAGCCCACTAAGCATCTGCAGCCCACTAAGCATCTGCAGCCCACTAAGCATCTGCAGCCCACTAAGCATCTGCAGCCCACTAAGCATCTGCAGCCCACTAAGCATCTGCAGCCCACTAAGCATCTGCAGCCCACTAAGCATCTGCAGCCCACTAAGCATCTGCAGCCCACTAAGCATCTGCAGCCCACTAAGCATCTGCAGCCCACTAAGCATCTGCAGCCCACTAAGCATCTGCAGCCCACTAAGCATCTGCAGCCCACTAAGCATCTGCAGCACACTAAGCATCTGCAGCCCACTAAGCATCTGCAGCCCACTAAGCATCTGCAGCACACTAAGCATCTGCAGCCCACTAAGCATCTGCAGCCCACTAAGCATCTGCAGCCCACTAAGCATCTGCAGCCCACTAAGCATCTGCAGCCCACTAAGCATCTGCAGCCCACTAAGCATCTGCAGCACACTAAGCATCTGCAGCCCACTAAGCATCTGCAGCCCACTAAGCATCTGCAGCCCACTAAGCATCTGCAGCCCACTAAGCATCTGCAGCCCACTAAGCATCTGCAGCCCACTAAGCATCTGCAGCCCACTAAGCATCTGCAGCCCACTAAGCATCTGCAGCCCACTAAGCATCTGCAGCCCACTAAGCATCTGCAGCCCACTAAGCATCTGCAGCCCACTAAGCATCTGCAGCCCACTAAGCATCTGCAGCCCACTAAGCATCTGCAGCCCACTAAGCATCTGCAGCCCACTAAGCATCTGCAGCCCACTAAGCATCTGCAGCCCACTAAGCATCTGCAGCCCACTAAGCATCTGCAGCCCACTAAGCATCTGCAGCCCACTAAGCATCTGCAGCCCACTAAGCATCTGCAGCCCACTAAGCATCTGCAGCCCACTAAGCATCTGCAGCCCACTAAGCATCTGCAGCCCACTAAGCATCTGCAGCCCACTAAGCATCTGCAGCCCACTAAGCATCTGCAGCCCACTAAGCATCTGCAGCCCACTAAGCATCTGCAGCCCACTAAGCATCTGCAGCCCACTAAGCATCTGCAGCCCACTAAGCATCTGCAGCCCACTAAGCATCTGCAGCCCACTAAGCATCTGCAGCCCACTAAGCATCTGCAGCCCACTAAGCATCTGCAGCCCACTAAGCATCTGCAGCCCACTAAGCATCTGCAGCCCACTAAGCATCTGCAGCCCACTAAGCATCTGCAGCCCACTAAGCATCTGCAGCCCACTAAGCATCTGCAGCCCACTAAGCATCTGCAGCCCACTAAGCATCTGCAGCCCACTAAGCATCAGCAGCCACTAAGCATCTGCAGCCCACTAAGCATCTGCAGCCCACTAAGCATCTGCAGCCCACTAAGCATCTGCAGCCCACTAAGCATCTGCAGCCCACTAAGCATCTGCAGCCCACTAAGCATCTGCAGCCCACTAAGCATCTGCAGCCACTAAGCATCTGCAGCCCACTAAGCATCTGCAGCCCACTAAGCATCTGCAGCCCACTAAGCATCTGCAGCCCACTAAGCATCTGCAGCCCACTAAGCATCTGCAGCCCACTAAGCATCTGCAGCCCACTAAGCATCTGCAGCCCACTAAGCATCTGCAGCCCACTAAGCATCTGCAGCCCACTAAGCATCTGCAGCCCACTAAGCATCTGCAGCCCACTAAGCATCTGCAGCCCACTAAGCATCTGCAGCCCACTAAGCATCTGCAGCCCACTAAGCATCTGCAGCCCACTAAGCATCTGCAGCCCACTAAGCATCTGCAGCCCACTAAGCATCTGCAGCCCACTAAGCATCTGCAGCCCACTAAGCATCTGCAGCCCACTAAGCATCTGCAGCCCACTAAGCATCTGCAGCCCACTAAGCATCTGCAGCCCACTAAGCATCTGCAGCCCACTAAGCATCTGCAGCCCACTAAGCATCTGCAGCCCACTAAGCATCTGCAGCCCACTAAGCATCTGCAGCCCACTAAGCATCTGCAGCCCACTAAGCATCTGCAGCCCACTAAGCATCTGCAGCCCACTAAGCATCTGCAGCCCACTAAGCATCTGCAGCCCACTAAGCATCTGCAGCCCACTAAGCATCTGCAGCCCACTAAGCATCTGCAGCCCACTAAGCATCTGCAGCCCACTAAGCATCTGCAGCCCACTAAGCATCTGCAGCCCACTAAGCATCTGCAGCCCACTAAGCATCTGCAGCCCACTAAGCATCTGCAGCCCACTAAGCATCTGCAGCCCACTAAGCATCTGCAGCCCACTAAGCATCTGCAGCACACTAAGCATCTGCAGCCCACTAAGCATCTGCAGCCCACTAAGCATCTGCAGCCCACTAAGCATCTGCAGCCCACTAAGCATCTGCAGCCCACTAAGCATCTGCAGCCCACTAAGCATCTGCAGCCCACTAAGCATCTGCAGCCCACTAAGCATCTGCAGCCCACTAAGCATCTGCAGCCCACTAAGCATCTGCAGCCCACTAAGCATCTGCAGCCCACTAAGCATCTGCAGCCCACTAAGCATCTGCAGCCCACTAAGCATCTGCAGCCCACTAAGCATCTGCAGCCCACTAAGCATCTGCAGCCCACTAAGCATCTGCAGCACACTAAGCATCTGCAGCCCACTAAGCATCTGCAGCCCACTAAGCATCTGCAGCCCACTAAGCATCTGCAGCCCACTAAGCATCTGCAGCCCACTAAGCATCTGCAGCACACTAAGCATCTGCAGCCCACTAAGCATCTGCAGCCCACTAAGCATCTGCAGCCCACTAAGCATCTGCAGCCCACTAAGCATCTGCAGCCCACTAAGCATCTGCAGCCCACTAAGCATCTGCAGCCCACTAAGCATCTGCAGCCCACTAAGCATCTGCAGCCCACTAAGCATCTGCAGCCCACTAAGCATCTGCAGCCCACTAAGCATCTGCAGCCCACTAAGCATCTGCAGCCCACTAAGCATCTGCAGCCCACTAAGCATCTGCAGCCCACTAAGCATCTGCAGCACACTAAGCATCTGCAGCCCACTAAGCATCTGCAGCCCACTAAGCATCTGCAGCCCACTAAGCATCTGCAGCCCACTAAGCATCTGCAGCACACTAAGCATCTGCAGCCCACTAAGCATCTGCAGCCCACTAAGCATCTGCAGCCCACTAAGCATCTGCAGCACACTAAGCATCTGCAGCCCACTAAGCATCTGCAGCCCACTAAGCATCTGCAGCCCACTAAGCATCTGCAGCCCACTAAGCATCTGCAGCCCA
Organism: Theodoxus fluviatilis; assembly: GCA_034096865.1. Classification (NCBI taxonomy): domain Eukaryota; kingdom Metazoa; phylum Mollusca; class Gastropoda; order Cycloneritida; family Neritidae; genus Theodoxus; species Theodoxus fluviatilis. The sequence continues at coordinate 17,135 of JAWQFJ010024288.1, read as the reverse complement.
CTAAGCATCTGCAGCCCACTAAGCATCTGCAGCCCACTAAGCATCTGCAGCCCACTAAGCATCTGCAGCCCACTAAGCATCTGCAGCCCACTAAGCATCTGCAGCCCACTAAGCATCTGCAGCCCACTAAGCATCTGCAGCCCACTAAGCATCTGCAGCCCACTAAGCATCTGCAGCACACTAAGCATCTGCAGCCCACTAAGCATCTGCAGCCCACTAAGCATCTGCAGCCCACTAAGCATCTGCAGCCCACTAAGCATCTGCAGCACACTAAGCATCTGCAGCCCACTAAGCATCTGCAGCCCACTAAGCATCTGCAGCCCACTAAGCATCTGCAGCCCACTAAGCATCTGCAGCCCACTAAGCATCTGCAGCCCACTAAGCATCTGCAGCACACAAAACATCTGCAGCCCACTAAGCATCTGCAGCCCACTAAGCATCTGCAGCACACTAAGCATCTGCAGCACACAAAACATGTGACACGCTCCAGAAGACAAGGAAACAACATATTACAAAATGTCAAGCACACTGCAATTATGCACCACCCCAAAATAATGTCATTCATCCATTCATTCATCCATTCATTCATCCATTCATTCATTCATCCATGCATCCATCCATCCATTTTTTCTTTACTCATCCATCCATCCATCAACCATTCCATCTTTCCCTCCACCAAAACATCTTTGTCATCTATCCTTCCATCATCCTTCCATCCATCCATCCATCCATCCTTCCTTCCTTCCTTTCTTCCTTCCATCCTTCCTTCCTACTTCCCTTCACTCATTCATCTTGGCATCCATTCAGTAACGCCTTCCATCAGTTCATCAGCTGATTCCTTCACTCACTCCCAATTTTTTCTACACCCAGGCCGAGTGGGAGGAGATGCACGCAGCCATCAAGGCAGGAATGAAGCTGGGATGGGTCAAACCCCACGTGGGCACAAGCTACCCCCTGGAAGAGGCCTCCACAGCCCACCATGACATCATCCACAACTCGGGCACCACAGGCAAACTCATCCTCACCCTCTGACCTGACTTCGCATTCCTCAGCTCAGGTGCCAAGTTTTTGCTGTGTGTGAACTGGTAGACTTCCAAGCTAATTGATGAGAGAGTGTGAGAGATAAGAATCTTTATTTACTTGCACGCAGTGCTTTTCTATCAATTTTTGTTGCCAAATGGTACTTGCTTGCATGTTCAAAATTATGCCTGGTGATTTTTGCATTTGAGCGAGTTAGAAAGGCAGAGCCGAAATGCATGAAAACAAGGAGTTTTTCTCTGAAGACCATCAGCTGACCTGCCTTTCTGGCATTTCTTGACCTTGTGAAATATTTTTCTAATCACCTTTGTTCTTTTTTTTTTCATTAAAAAAATGTTATTCCTGAGTACCAAATACAGCACATACAGGAAACCAAGAGCAGTTGCTTGTATTTACTCGGATGTTGAAAATTATTCCTGGTGACTTTTGCCCCCTGAGAGTGTCAGGAAGGTGGGGCAGAAAACACTAAAAATATGCAAACTCTTCTTCCTAGCTTCCAACACCTTCTTTGGAAGTTTCTTGTTCTCTAGAAACATTTTTTCTAATAATCTTTGTTGTAAATGGCATGTGCTTGCATGTTTAGAACAGGGCTCCCGTGGTTAATATAGACCAAAGAAATGTTTTGAAATTTGCCAAAAATTTTCAAGGGCCTTCAAAAGTTTATAAATTTTGTCTAAAGCTGAAAAGTCATGGAAAGTTTTGAAATTTCTGATTGACTGAAATTTTTTTCCGGTCAAGCAGTCACTTTCTGTCACATTGTCCTCCTGTGGGTTCTGGGCAAGAATTACCCACCATGTCCCCCTACGCCTTTCATAAGAGGGGAATAATTAGAGACCCCGTGACTTGTCGGCGGACTCTGGAAAAACAAATCACATATATGCATGTTTATTACCTTCATGTATCCCTTCTTTGAATGAAAATGGTGCTTAAATATAAAACTGGGGTTTTATAGTAACAGTAATGTTCTTTTTGACAGTAATTCTCCATGTATTGGACTCATTACTGAGATCAGGAAAGCAAATATTCAAAGACTTGTGTTTTGTCAAAACTGATTCTAGAGTGCTTAGGTGTGTACTTGTTCAGTGATGAATCTTTATTTACATGCAGGAAGTACTTTTCTATTCATTTTTGTGTCTGTCTTTATGCATGGAGTCTTTAATGCAGATGCTCATTTTCGCATGTGTGTACTTTCTTTTCATGTATACTTCACATCACTTTACATGTGATGAGAATTGTATTTCTGCTTTGTTTTTGGCGGTGGTGGTGGTAGTAGGCAGCAGCAGTATTGTACTAACCAGATAACCATTTGTATCCAGCCTTCTTCAATGAATATTCCAAATGCCATAAGCCTGTGTGTGAGCCTAGTCTACATGAAGCAAGAGTTGTATTTTCTTTGTAAACAAACAATCATGTCACAGTATGACTTATTTAGTCAGAATGGTTATAAAAAAAAATGAGAATAAAGATCTCACGACAATGAACTGTGTTTAAAGCATTATTGTTGTTACATATGTATTTGCACACATGGATACACATGAGTGTGTGAAGAACAAGTTGCATGAATGCTCATTCTTTGTAGTCCCCCAACAAAAAAAGGACTGTACATGTATGTTACACTTACAGCAAGATGGAACGAAATGCCCCAACTCCCAAACACTTCATCAAAGATTTACCCTTCCCACTATGACTAGCCACAAAGAAAGAAAGAAAGAAAAAAAGAGAACAAGAAAGAGTGGAACTTGCAGATGTGTTCAGATTTTGGTTGCCAAGTTGGTGATTAGAATTCCCTTTTGTCCATGAATGTGTTGGTTGTTACTGTTGTTTTAACAGTTCACCCCACTCATTGCATATGGAAAACTGGACTTCTTCTTCTTCTTCTTCTTCTTCTTCTTCTTCTTCTTCTTCTTCTTCTTCTTCTTCTTCTTCTTCTTCTTCTTCTTCTTCTTCTTCTTCTTCTTCTTCTTCTTCTTCTTCTTCTTCTTCTTCTCCTCTCCTCCTCCTCCTCCTCCTGCTCCTCCTCCTCCTTCTTCTCCTCTTCTTCTCTTCTTCTTCTTCTCTCTTCTTCTTCTTCTTCTTCTTCTCTTACTTCTTCTTCTTCTTCTTCTTCTTCTTCTTCTTCTTTCTTCTTCTTCTTCTTCTTCTTCTTCTTCTCCACCATTTTCTTCTCCATTTTCTTCTCCATTTTCTTCTTTTTCTTTTTCTTCTTCTTCTCCTCCTCCTCCTCCTCCTCCTCCTCCTCCTCCTCCTCCTCCTCCTCCTCCTCCTCCTCCTCCTCCTCCTCTCTCCCTCCTCCCCCTCACCCTCCCCCTCCCCCTCCCCCTCCTCCTCCTCCAGGGACATCGTGACTTGATTTGCGTTTACTCGAAACTTTTCTAGTGATTTTCGTGCTGAATGACCTTTCATAGCCTACACATGAGCGCCGGTGTGACGAAATGAGTTCTGCTGCGATGAGATTTCTGACGGTCTGCTGCGGTCAGCTTTCTGATGCTGCGGTCAGATTTATTTTGCGATCAGCTCCCATTTATGAGATTTCTTCTCCTGCAATCATATTTCTTCTGCTGCAAAAAGAAATCGTTGAATAATGAAAACACACGTGCTCGCTTTGCAGTCGTTGGAAGAATGAAGAAATCTCATCGCGGCGGAAACTGTGTCGCATGTTTGCGCATGCGCACTGAGCCCGTCAGAAATCTGCGCATGCGCACTGAGCCCGTCAGAAATCTGCGCATGCGCACTGAGCCCGTCAGAAATCTCATCGCAACAGAAAATTCATTTCGTCACACCGGCACACACACACACACGCGCGCGCATACACACAAACGCATTCACGCACGCACGACACATACACATGCACAGACACATACACACGCGCACACACACACACACACACACTCTCTTTCACACACGCACACGCGCACACATGAGCGCCCGCACACGCATACACACAAACGCATTCATGCACGCACGCACGCACCACACAGACACGCACACACACAAGTACACACACACATGCACACAAACTCACGCGCACACATGCGCGCTCGCATACACACGCGCGCGCGCGCGCGTATACACACAAACACATTCACGCACGCACGCACCACACACACACACGCACGCACCACACACAGAGACACACACACACAGGCACACACACATACGCACGCACCACACAGACACACTCACAGACACGCACCACACAGACACACACACAGACACGCACACACACACACACACACACAAACGCACACAAACTGTGCGCAGTCTCCATCCGGTCTTCTCTTGGAAAAAAAAGATAAAATAAAGTTGAGGCTTGTCTATCAACCCTGGAGATGGTTTTATAGCCACGTGACCTTAACCACAACATCTCCGTTTTTTTCTCCCCTAATCACTGCTGGCACTCTAATTTCATTATCACTCTCCTCTTGGAAAAACGCATCAGGCTTAATCTTATATCCAGATGATAGGAAAAGGAGTAGCTACGCACTACTGAGAATACCTGCAGCATTTTGGCATCTCTCGGTCAAACGCGTAGCCAGTTTCGTTAAAATCAAACCACAATGCAATCTTCAAACATGCGAGTCAGGGACACTGAAGGCA